>PVIU01018717.1:0-38328 GCA_004026605.1 Ondatra zibethicus
CTGGGACTGAATGAGCATATGATCAAACCAGACTCTCTGAATGTGGTGGCGAATGGGGGTGGACGGAGATGCCATCAACAATGACACCAGGACCTATCCCTTCTGCCTGTATTATCTTTTTGGGAACCGAGTCTTTTTGGATGCACACCTTCCTAGGCCGGGAGGGAGGGGGGTGGGTCTTGGACTTCCAACAGGGCAGGGCACCATGCCCTCTTTTAAGGAAGAAGGGGGAGGGAGGAGGAGTGGGGGGTCGTGGGAGGGGACCGGGAGAAGGGGAAGAAATGTAAAAATTTTATTTATTTAATTATGTTTTTGAACGGAAAAAAAAGAATACAGAAAAAAAAGATTTTTCTGTTGAGATTGCTCTGTTTAGGTCTCTACCTGATTTTTAAATTGGATTATTTGTGTTTTTGATGTGTCGTTTCTTGAGCTCTTTATATGTCTTGGAAACTAGCCCTCTGTCAAGATGTGTAAATGGTGAAGATCTTTTCCCATTCTGAAGGCTGTCATTTTGTCCTATTGACAGTGCCATTTGCTTTAAAGAACCTTTTAAGTTTCATGATATCCCATTTATTAATTGTTGATCTTAGTCTCTGTGATACTGGTATTCTATGCAGGAAGTTGTCTCCTGTGCTAATGCATTCAAGGTTACTTCCCACTTTCTCTTCTATCAAATTCAGCATAACTGGACTTATGTTGAGTGATGTCTTTTATCCACTTAGACTTGAGTTTTGTGAAAGATGATAAATGTGGATCTATTTGCATTCTACATGTAGCACCATTTGCTGAAGATACTTTATTTGGGATCTTTCAAAATCCAGTGTCCACAGGTGTGTGGATTTATGTCTGGGTCTTTGATTCAATTCTATTAATCATTGTGTCTGTTTTTATGCCAATCCATGCTGTTTTTAAATCAAATTCAAAAATACATCAAATTATCTCCCACCATCATCAAGTGGACTTTATCCCAGAGAGGCAGAGAGGGTTCAACATACAAAAATCTGCTGATACAATCTATCATATAAACAAACTAAAATAAAAAAACAACACAATCAGTTCATTAGATGCAGAAAAAGCCTTTGACAAAATGCGATACCCTTCATGATAAAAAGTATTGGCAATATCAGGGATATCAGGAACATATGCAAATATAGTAAAAGCAATATTCAGCAAGCTGACAGCCAACATCAAATTAAATGGAGAGAAAGTCAAATCAATTCCACTAAAATCAAGAACAAGACAAGGTTGTCCACTCTCTCCATATCTATTCAATACAGTACTTGAAATTCTAGCTAGAGCAATAAGACAGCAAAAGGAGACCAAGGGATATAAATGGAAAAGAAGTCAAAGTATCACTATTTGCATATGACATAATAATATATATATTTATATAAAATGACCCCTAAAGTTCTACCAGTGAACTCCTACAGCTGATAAACCCCTTTAGCAAAGTGGCTAGATACAAGATTAACTTATAAAAATCAGTAGCTCTCCTATATACAAACAATAAAATAGCTGAGAAAGAAATCTGTGAAACAGAACTCTTCACAATAGCCATAAACAATATAAAATATCTTGGGGGTAACTTTAACCAAGCAAGTGAAAGGTCTTTATGACAAGAACTTCCTGTCTTTGAAGAAAAAAATTAGAGAAAATATCTGAAGTTAGAAAGATCTCCCAAGCTCATGGATTGGTATTAGTAACATAATAAAACTGGCCCTCTTACCAAAAGCAATCTACAGATTCAACGCATTCCCCATCAAAATGTCAACACAATTCTTTACAGACCTCAAAAGAACAATGTTCAACTTCATATGGAAAAACAAAAACCACAGGATAGCCAAAACAATCCTGTACAATAAAGGAACTGCTGGAGTTATCACCATCCTAGGTTTTTATTTTTTTTAAATTTGTGTGAGGAAGTGTATATGTGTATATGAGCCTACATGTGCCATGATGTTCTGTGTAGGCCATGACCAGTTATTTTCCCCCACCTTGTTTCTGAGTCAGAATCTCTTGGTTTTGCATTGCATAGTCCAGTCTTGTTGGTCCCCTGGATTCTAGCAGCGACTCCCATCTCTACTGCCTGTCATTCCACAGGAGTCCTGGGATTAGAATGTGCATCAGCTTTCCTCATGGTGAGCTCCAGGGCTACAATACAGATATTCAGGCTTGAGAGGCAAGTGCTTTTAGCCCTTGAGCCCTCTTGCCAACTCTTTTATTTTTTATTATTTTTCATTTATTTGTATGTCCTTGCTAGTCACTTTTTTTTTTATTTGGATGTTCTTATACTTTTATTTTTATAATTTTGTTTTCATGTTGTCTATATAATTGGAAATATTTTCTTCATCTTTTAAAAAACTTTTCTTGTTCTTTTAAATAAGGGATTCATTCTTAAATAGGAAAAGACCTTTGCCAGAATAAAATTTTACTAGATGATTTGGACTAATTCCTTCAGGTAATAGCTGAGAAGAAAAAAAGGCCATACATTACTCTAAATCCTAATCTCTGAGTACAGGCTAAGGAAGAAGGCATCAGATCAAACAGTAGGTTTCACCTCCTAATTTTATTATAATTTCTAAAATTATTTTTAGTATTGTATTTATTATTGTTCAATTCAATATGTTTTATTGAAAATAGAATTTCTTTCATATGGTATATTCTGATTACAATTTCCCAACTCCTCCCAGATCCTCCCCAATTCCCCCAAATCCACACCCTTTCTCTCTTTCTTATTTAGAATACAGGCCTCTAAGTAATAATGACAATAAAATGAAATAAGACAAAGTAAAAACAAACAAGTCAGAATAGGACAATACAAATAAGCAGAAAAATAGCTAAAGAAAAAGCACAAGAAAGACACATAGCTACAGATAAACACACATCACACACACAGAAAAGCCATACAAACAAAACTGAAAACCAGAATATATGAGTAAAAGATCTGTAAGCTTTAAAAAAGTGCTCAAGCAAAGCACTACAAGTTGAAGAACATCGAAAATCCCATTGACATTGAGTTCATGCTGCATTCACCTTCTCCTGCTGGGCATAGAACCTGCCCTTCACTGTAGTTAGGTTATCCATTGAGATTCCATTGGAAAAAAAGTAATTTTTCCTTCGTCAGTGGTTATCAACTGGACATAACTTCTGTGCTTAGGATGGTATCTTATGTCTACTTCCCTCTCAGCACTGGGGCCCATCTGACTTAGTCCCGTGTAGGCCCTGCACATGCTGCCACAGTCTCTGTGAGTTCCTATGTGCACAGTCCTGTGTCTTGAAGGCCTTCTTTCTTTGGTGTCATATATATCCTCTTGCTCTTCCAATCTTTCTGCTTCCTCTTGGCATAGTTCCCTGAGTCCTGCAGGAGGAATTTGATGGAGACACTTCATTTTTGACTGAGTGTTTCAAGGTCTCCCACTCTCTGTACACTGTCCAGAAATGGCTCTCTGTATTAGTTCTCATTTACTACAGGAGGAAGGTTCTGTCATGATGATTGACCAAGGCACTGGTCTATGAGTATAACAGAATGTATTAGGGATTGTTTTACTGCTATGTTCCTTTACAAGGACAGTAGTATTTGGTTTTCCCCTAAGTTCGTGGTGGCGTATCTAGTCTCAGGTTCTTGGCAACTTGGGCAGGGTCAGACATGGGTTTGCTCTCATAGAGCAGAGTTTAAATCTAATCAGACAGTGGTTAGTTACTCCCTTAACTTTTGTTCCTCGATTACACCAGCATATCTTGCAGTTAAGTCACCACTGTAGATAGCAGAGTTTGTATCTGGGTTGGTGTTTACCTTTCTCCTCTGGCAGTGTGCACAGTACCTTTCGGTACCATGAACACTAGGTACCAGCAATGAGTTAAGTAGGTGTTGTTTATAGCAATAAGGCCTTATCATCAGTTTGTGGAGATATTATTGGGAATAGACTGGGTTGTATGGGGTTTTATACATGGATCCTCTGGCCAACTACTTTATGATGTTATTTAGCATTAGATCTGTTTAGTTTTTGTCGTGATGACTTGTCTACTGGTGAAAATGGAGTATTGATATGAACTTCTCTCACTGTGTGAGCATCAGTATGTGATTTTAGCAGTAGCAATGTTCCTTTTAGGGACTTGGATGTTCTTCTGTTTGATGTATAAATGTTTAGAATTGAAAAATCCTCTTGGTGAACTTTTTCTTTAATGAGAATGTAGTGTTCTTCCTTACCTCTTCTTATTAGTTTTGGTCTAAAGGCTCTTGTCAGATATTAAAATGGGTTATACTGGCTATCTTCTTTGGTTCATTTGCTTTGAATATTTTTCCTTTTACCCTGAGGTGATATCTATCCTTGATGTTGAGATGTGTTTCTTGGATGCAGCTGAAGAATAGATTCTGTCTTCCCATCCATTCTGTCAGTGTCTCCTTTTATTGAAGAACTGAGTCTTTGAGGTTGAGAGTTATCAATGAGCAGTGTTTGTTGATTCCTGTTATTTTGTTGCTCTTGTTGTGGGAGTGGTGATGGTGGTAGTGGTGGTGGTGGAAGTGATGGAGGTGGTGGTGGTGATGATGGTGGTGGTGATGGTGGTGGTGGTGTGTTTCCCACTCTTTTGGTTTTCTGATCTGGGATTATATATTCCTTATGTTTTCAACTTCATGTTGAAGTTTTCCATCTATCACATTCCGAAAAGCTGAATTTGTAGACAGGTATGCTTAAATTTGGTTTTACCATGGAATGTCTTTCTGTCTATTGATTGAAAGCTGTGCAGGGTAGAGTATTATGGGCTGGCACCTATGGTCTCAGATTTTGTAGAACATCAGTCCAGGCCCTTCTGGCTTTTAAAGACTCCATTGAGAAGTCAGGTGTTATTGTATTAGGTCTGACTATATAAGTTACTTGGTCTTTTCCCTTTTCAACTTTTAACATTATTTCTTTGTTCTGTACATTTAGTGTTTTGATTAGTATGTTTAAGGGGACTTTCCTTTCTGATACAATTTATATGGTGCTCTATATGCCTTTTATACCTTGATAGGCATCTTCTTTATTAGGTTAAGGAATTTTTCTTCGATTTTATGAAAAATATTTTCTGTGCTTTTGACCTTCATTTATTCTTCTAGTCCTATTATTTGTAAATAGGCCTTTTCAGGGTGTCTCATATTTCCTGATTACTTTGTGCCTACCTGGATTTTTAAAGATTTAGTATTCTCTTTAAACAATGCATCATTTTTTCCTATTTTATCTTCAGTGTCTGAGATTCTCTCTCCCATCTTTTGTATTATGTTGAAGTTTACTTCTGAAATTCTTGTAGTTCCTAAAATTTTCATTTCCAGAGTTCCCTCAGTTTGGGTTTTCATTAGTGATTCTATTTCTACTTTCAGATATTTAACTATTCTCTTTATTTCCTTTCACTTTTTTTGGTGCATTAAGACTTTATTAATGGATTTGTTCATATCACCAACGTCTTTGAACATGTTTAAAATAACTATTTTGCATTCCTTGTCTTATGCTTCAGGTATGTTGTATTTCTCATGGTTACTGTGGTAAGATTGCTGAGTTCTGGGGAATATATATTTTCCTGGCTCTTTTGAATTGTGTTTTTGTGGTTGTGTTTAGACATATGAGTTTGGGATAATTGTAATTCCGGGGGTTGACATGTGGTCTTGTCCTTTTTAGATTGGTGTTTCATTTCTTGGTTTCTGTTGTCCTCTCTAGATCTAAAGAGAGTGTGGTGGGTGAAGGACCCCTGATAGGGAGAAGTCCTGAGTCCCTGCCAGGAGTGGCCTCTGGGGGTGGGATGTATTTCTAGGCACTAGGGGCTATTTTGAACGAGTGGGGATGGGATGAGGGTGCCGCTGAGAAGGTCCACAGGAAGAAGGAAAGGTAGTTTTGCCACGAAGATCTGAGGATTCCCCAGGAAGTGGAGTCAGAGAGGAGAGGCAGGCCCCTACTGGTGATCTGTGGCCCCAGGGGCTGGGGATAAACTTAGGGAATTTGCACTGGTGGAAAGGAAGGAGAGTGAAGATCATCATCCACTTGCTTGAATCCAGGCCATTGTGGCCAGTGGGGTCCCAGGGAAAGTGTGCTGGGCTTTGAGAAGAGAAAGGATGAAGGACTAAGGGTTGTTCCTATCAGTCAGTGCTGCAGAGTCCTCAGAGAATTGAGGAAGAGAGAGATGTCAGGCCCCTGAAGGTCTCAAGTAAGTATTCTGGTCATTTATCAGAGTGGTTCTCACCCTTCCTAATGCTAGGACTCTTTAATTCCTCATTATGTCGTGACCCCAATCATAAAATGTTGCTACTTCATAAATCTAATTTTGCTACTGTGGTGAATTATAATGTAAATATGTGATATACAGGATATCTCACATGTGACCCCTGTGAAATGGTTTGTTCTATCACCAAAGAATTATGACCCACAGGATGAGAACCACTGATTTATAAAATTCTCTTTGTTTTAAAATATATAGCTTTCTTGCTTACTGAAGCATGAAATCTAGATAAGTATATACGCATAAATATGAATTTATGAATCTATACCTATATATATGAGCTATGTATTGGTGATGCAAAAAAAAAACCCAAATGGAGTCATGGTATAGATACTTATTTTTCCAAGCTTTACCTGGATCTAAGAAAGTGCATAAAAACTTATCATGATATTTAATGCTCGACTATTTTGTAATCAATTTTTACTTTAATCCAGATAGATTTTTGAGGGTTGAGTATAACATTTCTTTTGCAACCGGTATGAATTTCTTGGGTTTTACTTGCTCTGAGTGATAATTGAAAGCCAAAGGCAATGTTATAAGGATAAACAAATGCTTACCAGTACAAATTCCAAGAGAAAAGTCAGATCTTAGCCAAAAATCAATCTTTCAAATCGGTCTATAACTATAAATATTTACAATTCAGGATTAACTCCATCCCAGAGATTAGGGTAAGTATGACTCTGAAAGTTTCCTTCATAGAAAATCTATGCTGATGCAAAGAAAAAGATGGTATAACCAAAGTGTGATTCTAACCAACAGAAAATTACAGATACTCTTCCTTCCCATTTTTGTTTTGCAAAATAAGATGATTTGAGTCACTAAGTGTGGTGGTTTGAATAGGTATGGCCCCCATAGATTCATATGGTTGAATGTTTGGTCCAGAGAGGGTGGTATAATTAGGTGTGGCCTTGTTGGAAGAAGTGTGTCACTGTGGGGGCCAACTTGGAGGTCTCATATGCTCAAACTATGCCCAGTGTGCTAGACAGTTCACTTCCTGTTGCCTTCAGTTTGATATGCAGAATCTCAGTTACATCTGTAGCACCATATCTGCCTGCAGGCTGCCATGATACTGAACTACACCTCTGACCTGTAAGCCAGCTGCAATAAAATGTTTCCTTTCTAAGAGTTGCGGTGGTCATGGTGTCTCTTCACAGCAATAGAAATCCTCATTAAGACACTAAGGAAAGCAACTGGTCTACTTTTCTTACGGCCCATCCTCCATCTCTCACCATGTGCACCTAGAAAATTCTAGAAATACCAGACTGACAATTTTGTCAAGATAAGTTTATTTGGAGCAGTATAAAGAATACAACTTTTAGCCAGATGGTGGTGGCGCACGCCTTTAATCCCAGCACTCATGGGGGCAGAGGCAGGCAAATCTATGTGAGTTCGAGGCCAACCTGGTCTTGCAGAGTGAGTTCCAGGACAGCTGAAGATACATAGAGAAACTGCCTCAAAAAACCAAAAAAAAAAAAAATTGCAAAATGGAATTAACTGTGGAAAGCCGAATTTCGAAGTGGGAGTAGATGTGCGCTTAATGTATGCTTGCCCTTTGTGATCTTCAACTGCATGGAAAGCCCTGATAGTAGTCTCTACAGGACCCCAAGCTCAGGGAAGACCAAGAGCTGCATTACAATGTGAAACTTGCCTGCATGCTGCATGTAAATATACAAAGAAAGTTCTTCACATGAAAAGACAAATGGCTTCTAGAAGAATGCTAAGAAAAATCTGATAATCATTTCATCACATTCTTCATGGCCACGTGGGCTTGGAGCTGCTTTCCTGATTTCCTTGTCAAGATTTGTTGGCCTCTCCAAGTGCAGCTCTGGCTTCTCAGATGGATAGAATTTTCAAAGTCGCACCTTCCCTATGTCCTTAGGTTTCCACCTTACAGCTCCTTTCTCTGTTACACCAAAAGAAATGACCACCTCTGCTTAGAGGTGTGCCATAGGAAATTCAGTGTTCATAATGCAAACCTGAAAAGAGCTTGTTTTCCGATTGATACAAGTAGACCCAAAAGACTGATTTAGCATGTCCCTCAATAATTATTCATGAGGGAGAGAACCTCTCCCAGTTGAGTTCCCTGGGCAACCACTTTTGGAAATTCATTTAGCTTTATTTTCTCCTGTTTTATATGTTTCTAGAAGTGCTTCATTTTTCTCTTTGCTTCTAATATTCATTCATATTTACATTTCTCTTTGCATGTTCTCTTAGCATTTGGTATTTTTTTGTAAGTTATTTTTATTCTTTACTTTTTTGGCGGGCCTGCCACCCAGCTCCCAAATAAAGCATACAGAGTCTTATTATAACTTACAAATTCCCAGCCTTAATATGTCTTGTTTCTAGACATTTTTTCTTAACTTGAATTATCCTGTCTACCTTTTGCATCTGGGCTTTTACCTTTCTTTTACTTATCTATATTTTACTCACTTACTCCATGGCTAGCTGTGTGTCTGGGTGACTGGTCCCTAGGGTTCTCCTCTCCTCTTACTTGCTCCTCCTCCTCTCTTGCTTTCAAATCCTTCTTTTTTTATATATTTATTCTCTCTGCCTGCCAGTCCCTTATAATCTTTCTCCTGCCTTGCTATTGGCTATTCAGCTCTTTATTAGACCAATCAGATGTTTTAGACAGACAAAGTAATACAACTTCACAGAGTTAAACAAATGCAATATAAAAGATAACAACACATCTTTGGATCATTAAAACAAATGTTCCACAACATAAACAAATGTAACACATCTTAAAGTAATATATTTCTCCTATTGCTTTCTTCTCTATCCTTTTTTCTGTCACTAATGATCCAATGATTTTCCCATGGAAAAGCAACTGAAACAGGTACTTGCCTTTAAAGTTGGCTTGTTAACTACCATCTGGTTATAATAAACCACCTACCCCTATCTTGGACTTAAAACCAAAATAGGTTCATTTCTGTTTATAATTAAATCCTTGTTTCTCAAGTTTGGGACTATGACTCACGGGTAATCTTAACTGCAAATGGCTGTACATTAGCCATTTCAGAAAACAGCAACCATGTCTTTGTTTCAGGAGGTTATTAAAACAACGCTGTTTTGCTTACATTCCACTTCTATAATGAGGCTTATATTCAAAATCACCCACCCTATGGGTTTTGCCCTATAAAAAGAAGTTGAAAAATTCGTTCAGGCTGTTCTCATGATTCCTGCCTTAGGGGGAGACACACATGGATTCAGCTCTGATGTTCACACAAATAAAGCTTACTTTAATTTGGCGATCATTTCAGTCGGTGGCCTTTTTCCTCACAACTGTGGGGTTAACAGTTATTGTTTGGCTTTTGTCTAGACAATCCACAGAAGACCCTCCCTGAGCATGCTATCAGAGCCTGGTTGTGTCCCAGCTCATTAAAATGCAGAAGTGTTAGTGGTAGAACCAACAGTAGCTCAGAATCTAGTTTGTTCATCTGCTTGCATCTCTGATGGCTGAGGAAATTCTGAATGCTACTTTTCAAACAATTGCAAAATCAAACTGAGAAGGAAATTTGATCTGGGGAGAGACTGCCCTTGTTGACAGCTCATCAGCTATGGGAAGGAAGCTGGGTATGCAATAAGCACATGCAGTGTCCTGGAAGAGATACATGTGAAAATCGAGCAGAGGGACCTGTGGCTTTGTATTTTGTTGTTTGGGTACGTTTACCAACACCTCCCAGACCTTCATTTTCTGGTGTGAATATATTTTTATAGTTAATATCCTACTAGTTAGCTTTGTCAACTTGACAGACTACAGTCATCTGAGAGAAGAACCTCAACTGAGAAATTTTCTAAATCGGATTGCCCCACAGATATGTCTGTGGGTGGGATTGTCTTTTGACACTTGATTAAAGAGGAAATGGCCCCTGTGGGGCGCCCCATCCCTAGGCAAGTGATCCTGAGCTAGTAAGAAAGCTAGCACAGCTCAAGCCTGGGAATGAGCCTCAGCGTAGGAGATTTATTCTACTCCCTTCAATGATGGACTGTGACCTAGAAGTTTAAGCCAATTAAATTATTTCCTTGCCTAAATCACTTTTGGTAGGAGTAGTGTCATATTAATGAGAAGGAAACTAGAACAGTTAGTGTTTACTAATTGTCAAACAAATTCTCATTTATTGACTAAGAGTAAAGTAGAAATTACTTTTGTTTACATTTGCTTATAAGGGAAAGACAAAACAAAACAGATGTCTCAGCCTGAACTTCCTGGGCCTTTGGAATATTTTCTGAACCCCAATTTCCAACTTTGAAGCCTGTTTTTCACCACTTTTCTCTGTGTGTACCACAGTGTGAACCACAAGAGCGCCCTCTCTCCAACCAGGCCTCTGTGTTTCTGCCTTTGCTCAGCATCACGCCTGACCTATCTGCCGTTCTTGCTGAATTTATCCTTCCTCTGTGATGCCGCTTGATTCCCTGATCTGGAAGTGCCCTCCACTTATCACGGTGTGCTTTCTGTCATGGGACCCACGTTGGCATTGCTCCCCATCATCTACCCGAACCTACACTAAAGAAACAGCAACAGCTCTGAAACAGTCCAGAAAAGCAGCTACTGGTGTGGGCCCTCTTCATTCTTTGACCACGGCAGACATGAGCTCTATGAGAACCCCGGAGACATCTAGAATAGGGATAGGATTAAGTTAAGGGGGACAGGAAGCTGTTTCCGTGAGGAAGAAAGGTCTTAATAGTTCCATCCACTAAAATAGGGCGGTTCATCACCAAGGCAACATAGTACAACATGTTTGCAACCTAGGCAAGCCAGACAGGTTGGAACTGGCTGTTGCCATGCCTTGGAGAAACAGTGAGGAGTGAGGAGGGATCAACAAAGACAAGTAGAATTAAACTGTCACATCGCATTGAATAACTTGCTGATAGCACCTTCTGATCACAACACCTTCATTTAACGCTGAGAAGCAAGGCCACTCAGTTTGTGGGTACATCTGTGAAGATTGCACACAACAAGCCCCATCTGTGTCCTCTCAAACTAGAAAAACTGAAATAGATAATGCAGGGAAAAAAAATAAATTATCAATGTTTGAAAGAGTACACTTACCACTATTGTCAATAATTTTTTATTCTTTCAAAATTATCTTCCAAAAAAACCCTCAAGGAATACAAAACTAGGTTGTTTAATGATTTTCCAGTTACTCCAGTCTATATACAAGAACACTGAAACTCTGAGAATGTGTCATAGAATGTGTCCATAGAAGAGAACCACTCCTTCCTCTTTTGGATTTTGTCACTCTTGGTGACAACCACCCAGGCTCTGTGCCTCATTTTCTGCTAGCAGGGAAAGTGACTGATCAGTTTGTCCCTGAATCTCTGTTCACCATGTTCACTATGGAGTAATGGTCCCTTCACCACCTTCTGTCCATCTCCTAAACTTCCACGTTTTTAGGACACAGATGCTCTGATCTGAGGAATGATACTGTTCACTTGTTAATTACCACTGGGAGAAAAATGCCTGAGCCGAGACCCACAGCCAGCCTGTCTGTGTTAGCTAACAGGGACTACTAGGCAGGCGGCACCAAGACAAGCTGGTGGCAGAAGGCAAGTAGATATCTTTGTAACCTTGTTTAAAAAGAGTAAAAGCAGAAATGTCACAGGGTGTGACCCTCGGACAGAGGAAGTGAAGCAAGCCACGCCTTGTTTGCCCTGCCTGTTTAGTGACAGTGCTTGTGTGTGTGTGTGTGTGTGTGTGTGTGTGTGTGTGTGTGTGTGTTTAAATTCCAGCTAACAGGCACCAAGAACAATGATTATAGTAGTACCTTAGAAGAGGGACAGCTCAGCTCATAGGAAGCTAGAGAGGGAGGCATCAACGAAAGAAATATAAACCCAGGGAGGAGGGATGCAAGCTGAATTCTGCAACTACTCGATATCTTCCAAAGGATTTTGTTCTACTAAAAAGCATTGTCTTTTTTTTTTTCATTCAAAAATTGACACTTCCTCCCCTTCTACCATTCCCTTCCTGCTCTCCCACTAACCTTCCCCCCTCCCCCTCCATCCTTAAGAGAGGGCAGTGTACCCTGCCCTGTGGGAAGTCCAAGGCAATCCCCCCTCCATCCCTGCCTAGGAAAGGTGTGCATCAAAGTAAATAGGGTTCCAAAAAGCCAACACATGCAGAATAGATATGTATTATCCCAGTGCCATTATCGATGGCTTCTCAGTCCGTGCCCATTGGCAGCCATATTTAGAGTCTGGTTTGATCACATGCTCGTTCAGTCCCGGTCCAGCTGGATTTGGTGAGCTCCCATTAGATCAGGCACACTGTCTCAGTGGGTGGAGCAAGCCCTCGCGGTCCTGACTTCCTTGCTCATCTTCTCCCTCCTTCTGCTCTTCAACTGGACCTTGGGAGCTCAGTCCATTGCTCTGATGTGGATGTGGGTCTCTGTCTCTATCTCCATCCATTGGACAAAATTACTATGGTGATAATCAAGATATTCATTAGTGTGACTATGGGACAAGGCCAGTTCAGGCACCCTCTCCTCTGCTGCCCAAGGACCTAGCAGGGGACATCCCCATGGACACCTGGGATCCTCTCTAGAGGCAAGTCTCTTGCCAACCCTAAAATGGCTCCCTTAGTGTAGATATCTTCTTCCCTGCTCCAATATCTGCCCTTCCTCCATCTCCACCCTCCCACTCCCCCAAGCGCTCCCCAGACCTTCCCTTCTCCCTTTTTCCCCCTTTCCCCATCCCTCAACCCCAACCCCACCCCTACCCCAACCCCTGTGCTCCCAACTTTTGCCTGGCTATCTTGGAAATCAGTGTGGCAATTTCTCAGGAAACTGGGAATCAACCTACTTCAGGACCCAGCAGTACCACTCTTGGGAATATACCCAAGAGATGCCCAATCATACTACAAAAGCATTTGTTCAACTATGTTCATAGCAACATTATTTGTAATAGCCAGAACCTGGAAACAACCTAGGTGCCCCTCAATGGAAGAATGGATCAAGAAAGTATGGAGTATATATACATTAGAATATTACTCAGCGGTAAAAAACAATGACATCTTGAATTTTGCATGCAAATGGATGGAAATAGAAAACACTATCCTTAGTGAGATAACCCAAACACAAAAAGATGAATATGGTATGTACTCACTCATTAGTGGACTCTAGCCATAAACAAAGGACATTAAGCCTATAGTTCACAAGCCTAGAGAAGACAAATAGCAAGGTGAACCCAAAGAAAAACATATATAGATCTTCCTGGAAATTGGAAGCATTGTCTTTGAACACGCCCTCGACTTCAATAATCACCTTAACCTTTTAACTTGTTTGTGCCTCGGCTTCTCCTGGTGCAAAACAGGGACATTAGTAGCACTGTATCATAGGATTCTTTCAAGAATTAAAGGGACCCATGTAGGTGAAACTCTCAGAACAGGATTTGTACACGGGAGAATTATTATGGAAGCATTTGTTGCTATTTGGGGAGATGATAAAATTTCACAGCTTGAAAGCACACATTCTGAGGCCAGCCTGCCTTGCTTCAAACCTTGGCTTTGTCCCTTACTAGGGTCATCACATACATAGGGCTATTGTCAGAATTTAATTACTATGGACAAAACACTCAGGATAATAGCTATTGTTCAGTGTTAGATACTACTCTCTACCTCTTCCCATGCTACCCACTTGCATGTGTCCTGTCCAAGGAAAGAACTCCAGAAGAACCAGCTGCCATGCTCAGGGCCTCTAAAACCCAACAGTTCCTTGCCAAGTCTTCTTGGCCAGCGTCCCCTTTGTGCATCCAAGTTTCCCACACAGAACACACAGTGAGGAAAGTTATCTCCCCCACTTCCCCACCCTAGGAAGAAGAGGCAGAACACTTAGTTAACCCCCTGCCCTTTCTTTGGGAACCCCATCTTCTCAGTGGAGGGCTACATGGTGATAGAAGATATTCTGAATTAAGAACAAAGCAACCCATTCTTCATACATCATTCAATTGATCTCAAACTGCATTAAGAACTCCAAAGAAGTCTCAATTAGAAATAGTTCTTCTAAATTGAAGGCATCAAAGGCCTATTTGAATGTTAAAGTGTTAGACAATTTAGAATTGTTTGTAATTTGGCTTTAATGAAAAAAGCATTTGTGTGGAACCATATTAAATTAATAAAAAAAAATTCAGCTAACTTGTATATAAAAAGGAAACTGTTGCATAATAGAAAAAGCTGTAACCTTTATACATGCCTGAGTATATTTAAAAGTTGCATTATAGCCCCCTCTTCTGGCATCAAAAGACATAGTGTTTCCTAAAATTAAAAAGTCATAGTAGCCAGGTTAGAGTATTTTATTATAGTTTCATAAATATCTTTGGGAAAAAATGTGTTTGTGAAATAATGTCGCTGGGTGATTTCTGCCCAAGAGAATCCTAATCAGCACACATAGCAGAATTAGTAAAAACTAGAAACCTGTGGCAACCTGGGTTAAAAATTTGGCTTTGGTGGGTAAACAGTGGAGTGAGATCGCCACCTGGTGGCAGTTTTAGGAACTCTCACAAGTGTTCAATTTTGTGATCACACCAGAAGCTATATAAAGTGATTTCTATAGGAAGAAACCAGTCCGAATCCATATTTACTGATCGCCATGCTCTGTCCCTCTTAGCAGCCATAACTTTAGGACATTGAAAAAGGTGGGGACGGGGGAGTACATCCCTAACAGTATTGCGAATCCAGTTCAGGTAATGTCTTTAAAAAAAAAAAATGAAGCAGGAATATCTGAACATCTAACTGTTTAATGCTATGAGAGTTCTCACAGAACTGCCGAAGTGAAGTCCATGGAATCTAAGAGTAGCAAGTGCTTTGTTAATTTCTTACTTTCTGGAGAACAGCTCCTTAAGGCCGCAACCAAAGACGTGCACCTTCAAGGCACACTGTCCCAGGGCAGATGGCAATAGCACACGCACTCAAGACGCTCTACTTTTAAAACATTCATCGTCAGTGGTTGCCAGATTGCGACAGTTTGCAGCTCGAATGTCCCCTGAAGGGCTCACTCAATGTGTCCTTGGTACAACTCACAGAGGTAGGAGATGGGACCTGTGATGGGAGTTTAGACCTTTGAAGTAGGTTTGTGACCCTGGCCGAGAGATGAACATGCTAGCTCACCCCACGCTCCCACCATGACCTTGCACTTAAACCTCTGAAACTACCAGCCCAAACAAATCTTGTCACATTATCCCTGGTGTTTTGACGTAGTGCTCCAAAGGTACATAGCACACTTTCTGAAAGGCGCTGTGTTCTATTTACCATCGCGGGAGGACCCCAGACACACAAAGAGGGGGTAAGCCCAGCTGCGGCATTCCTCTTCCTTCACCGCTAGACGCTCTCACCTTTCCTCTTGCAAGTACTGTCATCTGGACCCCAAGAATCATGGGTTTTCCAGAGATTTTCCAGTTTGTTCACATCCTGAAAATTAACGATAAGTGAGATGATTACTATGTTTGTCATACAAAGTCTTCACTGGAAGGAAAGGAAGAAAAAAAGAAAGGGAAGGAGAAAGGGAAAGGAGGGACGGAGGGAAGGAAGGAGGGAGGGAGGGAGGCAAAGAAGGAGGGAGGGAAGAAAACAAAGACAAACAAACAATTACTGTGTGATTTTCCCTGTATAAACTTTTCAGTTTTCCTAGAATTTGAGCAAATTTAGTAAGACTCTTGACTGAATCCATGTGGGCAAGTGACTTTTTGGTTTAAGGCAATGCTCACCCAAACTCTAAGAGTTCTGCCTTGGCTCACAGTTGCAGCTGTGAGAGTTCTCAGGGACACCCTCCAAACTCATTTCATTTACTTTAAGTGAGAGTCAGGAGCAACTAGCTTACACAATGATTTTCTCGAAACTTTAAAGGGCTCTAATATTTGCTTAGCAGTCCCCAGTTCCCTGGGAGCATGGCCATTCTGTCAATGAGAGGTTGGCTCCAGGATTCACCCAGGTTAGAAGAACTCCTGCATCAACTTCCCCTTTTTGTTTGAGTCAGCATTCCTATCTTTGAATGGTAGCAGGTGTTTGATGATCTGAGAACTGTCATCAATAACTGGGGGAGAGAGAAGGAATTCACTAATGAAGCAAGTACAGCTGTAGATAAGAAAATGTCCTACAAGAGGAGAAAAGACTAAGGAGAAAGAGGGAAATTTTGACAAATGACATGGAAACAAACCGACAGACCAGGGCCCTCAAGCTGCGGCAAGCCGCCATGCTTTAGCAACTAGCCGTGATTTCTGCTGTGTGTCTGGCACCATGCTCAGAATCTTGCCAATATTTGGTCCTTACACCCTATAATAATTCAGTGGTTTAAACATTGAAGAAATGGAAGCAAACAGCATAAAATAATTAATCAGAGTCATGAGAGCAAATAGCACAGATGTGCTTGGGAGATGCAGTTCAGGTGCACAGAGAGGAGATGGGCTGGTGAGTAGCCATTAGTTAGATCCCCGCCCCTCCCTTGCCTGGGCCCTACCCCTTCCCGCCTTCTTACTCTTCATATCTGCTCTCTAGTCCCCTCTACTCTCTCCTCTCTTCCTTCTTTCCCTCAGGCGCTTGTCTTTTTATCCTTTTATTCTTTCTTCTTCTCATGTCTTCTCTATTCTCCTTATTGTTTCCCCTCCCTCCCTGTTTCTTTCCCCTTTTCCTCCTCCCATCTCACTCTTTCCATCTCCACTTCTATCCCTCTTCTTCCCTTGCCTCCTTTCCCCCTTACTCTCCCTTCTGATCCACTTCTCCTCCTCCTCTTCTTTCCTCCCCATTATCCTCTCCTCTCACCCTTTCTTATGCTCTCCCTTCTTCTCCCTGCTCCCATCATCCACCCAACATGCCCAGGCACAGACCACTTAAGAGAGCAAAGCTGAAGGTTCTGCATAATTTCCTTTTTCAGTGTGGTACTCACCATTAGTTACATTCTGAGAAGATGCAAAGATCACAGAAATCTCTCTGGGCACAGGACACAGAGTGGATCACTTTTGTATTCCTTTTTCTTCCTTTACAGAGAGTTAAGTTTCTAGACAGTGGCTTGATTGCTTTATTGTTCCATTTTTGACTGATTATCTGACAGTGATAACTAAAATTTTCTAATAAATGACTCAAGCAGACAGCGTACACAAAGACAATGTAAACATGGGCTAGAGACTTTAATACACTACAACTACATAGTCAAGTAATTCCTTTTGAAAATGTCTACTTTCTAAAACATAACATTCTTTACATTTAAAAAAAAAACCTGGCGAGAAAATTAAATTTCATCTTTAAACAACTTCTGACCTCGAATTCTCCTTTGTCTTGGTTCCTCGGCAAAAGAATAAACACATTGTATTGTCTTTCTCTAAACATTCTCTGTCAGCAAATGTGGCACCTTCTGTAAGACAAAATACATTGTGTGTGTGTGTGTGTGTGTGTGTGTGTGCAAGCTATGATAAATTGTGCTCTAGAAGATATACAATCCAGAATATTTGTCACTACTAGAAATAATGAGACAGTTTACGTATAAATAAAAGAAAATATCACTACTTATTTTCCTTCTATATTTTTGTAGAAAAAATGACTTGGTTAAATACTGACTCACAATTATTTTGTTGGACAACTGTCATAAAACCCTAATGATAGAGACTCATCTTTAAACAGCGATGTGCTGTAAGGAGGCCTCTAGTTAGTTCCCAGATGCTTAGCCCTGAAATAATCACACAGAAACTGCATTAATTAAAACACTGTTTGGCCCATTTACTCTAGCTTTTTATTGTTTAACGCTTACATATTAATTTAACGTATTTCTATTCATCTGTGTATCGCCACAAGGTCATGGCCTACCAGTGTCTGTCTCCGGCAGTGACTCCATGGCTTCTCTTTGACTCTGCCTTTTTTCTCCCAGCCTTCAGTTTAGTTTTCCCTGCCTATCTAAGTTCTGCCCTATCACAGGCCAAGGCAGTTTCTTTATTCACCAATGGTATTCACTGCATACAGAGGGGAATCCCACATCACCAATGCTCACCAACTGCCAACCACTCATTAACCTGATGGAATTTACAATAATGTGGTAATTATTTCTAACCGTCCATTTCCAGTGTAATCTATTCTCCCAATACCATGAATTAGGGACATTTTTGAAATCAGAGTCAACTAACCAGTTTAGCTATCCATCTACCCAAAGAATAAGACCAAGAGCAAAGGAGATGATAATAACTAATATTTATCGAAACATTTCTCCCAGGCATTACTCAAGTGCTTTATACATACCGTCTCATCACTGCTTTCACCCACTGTCTTAGTTTATTCCTATTGTTGTGGTAAAATACTCCAACAGACAAAAACAATTTAGGAGAGAAAGGGTTTATTTTAGCTAACAATTCCAGATGACAGACCATCGCTGAAAGGAAGGCACAGCACCAAAAGCTCAAGACGGCCTTCCACATCACATCCACAGTCCAGAGCAGAGGAGTAAAGAACACAGGAACGCCCTACAGACACTCTGCTCATTTTGTCCATTCTTATACAGGCTAGGACCCCAAACCAGAGAATAGTACCTCCCACAGCAGGCTGGTCTTCCCATATCAATTAGTGTAATCAAAACAATACCCCAAGGATATCCCCATAGACTAAGCTAACCTAGAAAATTCTTCATAAAGACTCCTTTCCCTGGTGCTCATAGGTGTGTCGAGCTGAGATTGAAACTCACCATCATCACACTCACTCTATAAGATGTGGACTATTATTGATGTCATTCCACAGAGGATGTGGTGGAAACTTACAGACATGATCTTAATTGGTCAAGATCATATACCTAGTACATAGAGTTAAAAATCAAACCCAGGGAGTTTGTTCTCCAGGATCGCAACTTCAGTAAAACTGACAGCTAAGGCTGGGCAGCTCTACTGTGGAGGCCTTCATGGGGATGAAGAATGTTACCTGCTGCTGGCAGCATCCCAGCTCCACGCACTCCATTCCAGCAGCAGCCTCTGGGCTCACCTCTGTTTCCTAATCGTCCCCAGTCCTGCAGGCTGAATTGTAACCCCAACCAATTTGAAAACAACTATTCTCCCGGCTTGTCCTGACAACCACTCAGTCTCACCTCATTGGACAACATTGATAAATACTTTAATGGCTATAATATATTTTATTGGACATTAATTTAATGCTATATATATGTATATATATATATATACTAATTTTGATTATTTTATAAGAAAAATTTTACTTGAGAGCTGGAAACAATGAAGCTCTTTGGAAATCCCCCTTTGGTGTATATAATCCTAAAGTTAAACTTGGTCAATACAGTCCCAAGCAGGAGGTGATTTAAAGTACAAAGACTGCCACTGTGATCCTTTCGGGAGTATCACCTCTTTATACCCAGCGTGCTTCAGAAGATGAAACAAATGAAAATTGTATCAGTAAAGAATTTCTACTATGAAATTTTATTTAGTTAGGGTAAACAGGTGAAGTCTAAGTCAACAAACATTTAGAATTTAATTAGCTGCATATATATATAAACAAATTATTCAAAAAAATTAAGATTAAGAATTATATTATTTTTCTAAACTATGTAACAGGTTAAAATTTGTTAGCACCTTGGCTTTGTTTCTGTTCTTTTTTTAAAAAAATCCATATTTAAACATATATTAAAAGCATGTCTCTTGCAAACTTTATAGTATATTATGCAAATATTTAAAGTAATTACTGCTATGTTGGCTACTTAGGAAAATATAAAAATTAAGGTCAGCACGCCTGATGAAATTACTTTAGCAACAATTTGCACACACACAGAAGTCCAGAGAAGAAAAGACAGTCTAGAGAAACTAGCACAATATCTTGTACAGTTCACATAAAACAAGACATACACATCCACCAAGTTAAGGAATATAGTGAAATTTATTTATTACACATATTTCACGTAAGCAATTTGCCGCAAATTTTACATTCTGTGCATCCATATGAAAAGTCACAGTATACACAGCCTAGATGCAAAATACATCAGACAAAAGCATCCTAGAGATGTTTATGTTGTCACAACTTTTACAATATCTGCAGATCTCTCTTAACTTTTGGGGGAAATATGGTGTAGTTTTGATTAAAAATAAACACATTTTATACCTGTGATTTTTTTTACTATTAATTCCATCTCACTAAAAATATAATTTCTTACAAATTCTTCAAAGTATTAAATTAATAGGTTTTGGTTTATGCATATCAATAAGAACATAGTTAAATACACATCTGACTAAGTAAATCCCAAGACAGACAGTGGACTTCATTGGATGTATAAACAGTGTGTTCTTCCTTGGGTGCAATTTGAATGTAATACCTTTTAATAACCTATTTGGGTATCATGGTTGCGGTTTAAGGACAGAGCAGCACAACAAAATTACCTAAAACACACACATTACCATGGTTACTACCAGATCAAACACTTCAGGAATGCATAGCCTCTATGTCTCCCAATGTGCATAAAATCAACACCCTGGATAAATTGTAAGTCTTCATTTTTCGTCATTTAGGGACTTTTTCAGTTGGTCTTGTGCTTTCTCTTCACTCTTCTTTTTATCATCTGCAAAAAAATAATTTCTTATTCTTATGCAAAATACATTGAAATATATTTTATATTTAGAATGAAAGGTTGTTTTTTGCTTTGTCCCCCTGAGTAGTTTTCATCCTGACTAGGTCATATTTTGCCCTCAGCAGATGTGAAGCAGTAGTTTCTAGATCTTTTCCCTAGTCAGTTTTCTTCCTGGTCTATAGTTATTACAACCAAGCACACTCTTAAGATGTCATTATACTCTATCTGCAGGATAGCAAACTACAGCAGAAACAGATTAAATGGCTTGTGGGAAGTCACTGAGCTAGTGAAAGTCACAACTTGAATCTAGATCAAGTGGCTACATAGGTCCTCAATCATTTCCCTATTCTGGGACACACTTTCTCTGTATTCTTTGCATTTTCTATTTCCTTTGCTTCTTAGAAATAACCTTCTTCCCTTAAGAAAAGATGAAATCAGTGCCATTGTGTGGGAGCTCCTTCACCTTCCTACTACTAAACGTCGAAAGTCTTCTGTAATCCGGAATTATTGTTCCTGCCCCCACTTCCAGAACAATGGCAGTGCTTATGTGCTTCTCAGAATGACTTCATAATTTGTTATTACTCATTGGGAAATGACACTGTAGTGACTATACTGATAAAACTGAAGAACGCTGAGATCAGAAGAAGAGAGCATTCAGCAGGTACAACCCTCAGTGAGTGTAGGGCCCTGCTCATTGTCCTGGGTGGACGCCTTTGTTGTTGTCCCTGGTGATGCTCTTGTTGCCAAAGCCTAATGCCCTTGTGGTTCCAACTCCTGCCAGTTTCCAACTCATCAAGAAACCTACTCCAGTGACAATTTCTTGCTCTTTATTCTACCAAACTTCCCCCCTTTCCTGCTTCTTCATTTCAAACAACTATCTTTAAACTCTCTTTCTCCCCCATCCCCTCTTGTTGTCCTCTTTGAAACAAGATCTCACTATGTAGATCAGGTTAACCTCAGAGTCACAGAGATTTATCTGACGTTGCCGCCCACGTGATGTGATTAAAGACATGCAACTCAGTTGCAATACTGTTTTCTCCTTTTCCTTTCTTTTTGCATTTGATGACCTTCATTCATTTAAATGAAATTATTTATGTTTCAATCTTTTCATCAAAAATACTCCTAACAAAACCATTTATGAAATCTTTGAAGATACAGCTGATAGAGTATATTTAGGACTTGTTATTTGTCAAATACCTGTTAACCAACCTTGGCTATATAATGAGTTTCAGACTAGCTTGGGCTACAAGGTGAGGTTTCTATTTTTTTTAAAAAAAGATAAGCACCTGAAGTAGTTCTCAAGTATCATCCAGTGAGTGGCACAAAATTGACAATAAACAAAATATGTAAAGTATGTGGTGTGTGAGAAGTAAAATATGTTCATGGGGTTAATTAAATCAGGAGTAGAAAATGGGAATTGTTAATATGTCTCCAGGCCTAGAGTTTAAAAACTGATACAGAATTGGCTGGAAACAAGAACCTGAAAAGAAGGTATTTTAGTAAAGACCTACAAAAGCCAGGTAGTGTATACCCATGCAGATAGGTATACAAAATGAGATAATAGTAAAATCAAAAGCAGCAATAGCAAAGAGACACAATGGGAAGAAATTAAAACACATGGGATGGAATCTAAGAAGCAACAAGACGATATGTAGCAGGTGGAAAAATCAGCAGATTTCTGGGCCAATTTTGAAAATGTAGCTAACAGTGTTCTCTAAAGTAAGAGATGAAGAATATTCAAAATAGAAGGGAAACAAGGATGAGGCTAACATATTTGATTTCAGCAACTGCAGCTGTAAATCACGATTGGAAAGACATAAGAAGAGCAGGTTTCAGAAGGAACATGCAAAGTTTGCTCTTACGTTCATAAGTTTGATAGCCTAGCAATGATGTCAGCCAGGTAGTTTCTTCAATGAACTTCAAGCATCTTCAGACTGAGATCCATAATAGCCAATCTTCATGTCAACTTGAGTGGATTTAGAATTATCTGAAGACACACCTCTGAACACATGTCCAGAGAGGCTAGACTCAGTGAGTTAAGACCCTGACTGTGGGCAGGAACATTTCATAGGATCCCAGATGAAATAAAAAGGTCAACCAGAAAAACTAGCTGAGCCTCAGCGTTCATTTTCTCTTCTGATTCCTGATTGCAAAGACAATGTGAACAGCCTCCTCACCATCCTTCCTGTCTTCCTGCGAAACAGTAAGCCGACATGAACTCTTCCTCCTTAATTTGATTTTCCTCAGGTATTTTGCCATAGCAATAAGAAATATCAGAATACTGGTACCAAGCACAGAACTGCAGTGCTAAGCCTGGTTGTGCGATTTCATAGGCCTTTACCACAAGCTTTTCAGAGGAAGAGTTTCGAGCTCCAGATTAGAGAAAAGCCCTAAGATGTTAAAAAGAAGCTTTTAATAGGATATTCTGATGGTAATGTGGAAGACCAGAATAGCAGGACATTCTCCAGTAAACACTGGAGGCCTGGCCTATGAGGTGCCAGAGGAGAAACAAGGATTCTGCAAGGAATTAGACTAGAAGTCATCATGCTATGTTCTAGCAAAGTCTTTGCCAATGTCCTGAGAACTTGAGAGTGAGTTCCAAAGGAACTGACTAACGTGTTTGGTAGAGGAAACGTCAGGGTGACATAGCAATTAGGCTATGCCATAACTACTGCTTTTTGTCCTCATGCATTCATTCTTACAGTGAGAGCGAGCAGCCAGTGGAGCAGAAAGATGCAAAATGCTTATAGTTTGACAAAGAAGGGGAAACGCTGACAGCTGCGGATCAGCCATGTATGGAGAAAGCAGCTGTTAACTGTTAAAGAGATGAGGGAGATGAAAGTGAGCACTTCATGTTTTGTAGTGGGTAAGAGGAAAGACGCCAGAGGGCAATGCCCTCGTCATTGAAGGCTCATGTTTGCAAAAGTGCAAATTCCTTTGAGGAGGGTGAGACTCATATGTGAAGCCTATGAAGAGGTCTCTCCTAAAAATATTCATTGAAGGAAGAGGTTCCTGGACTCAGCTACCTAGTTCCACAAAGACCTTACACAGTTGCTCTAGAGCAGTGGTCCTCACCCTTCCTAATGTTGCAACCCTTTTATATAATTTCTCATTCTGTGGTGATCCCCAACAATAAAATTATTTTCATCACTACATCATAACTCTAACTTTGCCGCTCTTACTGATCGTAATATAAATATAAATATTTTTGTTTTCCGGTGGTCTTAGGCAACCCCTGTAAAAGGGTCATTAGTGACCCACAGGTTGAGAACCACTGCTCTATAGCCATGATAGAAGTAGGCAAGACTATACCTAAGATTGACAGAAACGTAAGTTATGAGGGCATGGAGGCACCTACCAAGGTTCCAGAAAACTACTGAGGCTGATCGGGGAGTGAATGAATTTTTGTAAGTAGGCCATGTGACCAGTGAGTGAACAAACTTCTGAAAGTCGGCCACGCGATACCGTGCCGAAAGCTATGAATGTAAAGCCTATGTTGCAATGGTGATGCCAAGCTATAGGAGAAGCCAGGACTTAGGAAAGCCTGAGGAATGAAGCAGAGCTGGCCAAAAAGAGGGCCTGCTGTGCTGCTGCTGGCAGTATTTGGTGAGTGAGATTAGCCATGGTACATAACGCCATGAAAAATGCCAGGTGAGGGATACGGAGCTGCAGGATTTGGTGTTGTTCCTGATTAATTTGGTCTTCTTTAGCTTCTTTCCTTGTGATGTCCCTATTCTTCCTCCCCCACAGAATGGGAATTTTGATTCTATGTCATTGTATACAAATTATTTTTGATTTTATAGGGATTCACTTTTGCATCTCAGGAGAGGTTTGGGGTTCTAGATTTTCTAATGATATTGAAGCTGTTAAGACTATGGACTTTTGAAGTTAGAATGAATTCATTTTGCAGTACCTGATAACCATGGGGCTATAGTGGATAGGAGTTGATTGTTACATTTCAAAATTTATATGCTTGGATGTCATGTTGATAGACTTGCAATGGATTTTATCAACTTGGTTGGATTTAGAATCACCCCAGAGGCATTTTTCCAGGTATACCTGTGAGGGCATTTTAAGGCAGTTTGAAGTGAGAAGGGAAGACCCAATCTGAATGTAGGTGGCACCATCTAGTCAGCTAGAGGCCTATTAAATTAAAGGGGAGGAAAGAGAAAGAAAGCTGGGAATTGGCATTTGGCTCTCTCTACTTCTTTATGATAGGTGCAGTTTGATCAGCTACCTCACATCCTACCACGACACATTTCCCCCATGATGAGAACTACCATGCTAGACTGCAAGTAAGAATAAACCTTCCATGATAACACACACACAAGTGATCCTAAAAATTCTACTAGGAAACTCCTACAACTGAAAAACACTTTCAGAAAAGTGGCTAAATAAAAAATTAAATCACAAAAATAGATAGCCTTCCTATAAACAAATGAAAACGGTCTAAAAAAGAAATCAGGTAAACAACACTTTTCACAATAGCTTAAAATAATATAAAATATCTCGGGGTAATTTTAACCAAGTAAGTGAAAGACGTGAATGATAAAACTTTATGGACATTGAAGAAAGAAATTGAAAAACATATCATAAGATGGAAAATTTCCCATGTATATGGATCAGTACCATTAACAGAGCAAAAATCATGCTATGCAATTTACTGTATTGAATCAAAATTTCAACACAGTACTTCAAAGATCTTAAATGAAAAATTTTCAGTTCCATATGGAAACACAAAAAACCTGGGTTAGCTAAAATAATCCTGAGCAATAAAAGTATTGCTGGAGGTATCATAAGCCCCAACCTCAAATTGTACTACAGAGATAAAGTAATCAAAAATAACGGTATTGTCATTAAACAGTCCATTGATCAATGGAATCAAAATAAAGAGCTCAACATAAATCCAAATAACTATGGATACCTAATTTTGAGAGGGCAGAAATACATAGAAGAGACAGTATCTTCTAGAAATGATGCTAGTCAAACTGAGTGTCTGCATGTAGAAGAATTAAAATAGAGCCAAACTTATCACCTTGCACAAAACTCAATTCCAAATGGGTCAAAATCCTCAACATAAAACCAGGTACACTGAATCTGATAGAAGAGAAAGTAGGAAATAGCTTTGAACTCGTTGGTATAGGAGAAGACTTTCTGAACAGACATTATAACACAGACACTAAGATCATCAATAAATAAGTGGGATAACCTCATAAAACTGAGAAGATTCTGTACAGCAAAGGACACTGTCATTTGAACAAAGAAGCAGCCTACAGAATGGAAAAGCGTTTCACCAGCTACACATTTGATAGAGCACCAATATCCAAAACATATAAAGAACTCCAAAAACAAGATATCAAGAAAACAAATGGCCTAGATAAAAATGGAGCTCAGATCTAGACAGAGAATACTCAAAAGAGGAAACCCAAATAGCTGAGAAACACTTTAAAAACATTCGGCATCCTTAATCACCAAAGAGGTGCAAATCAAAACTATTTTGACTTGATTTTAGACCTGTCAGAATGGCTAAGACCAGTAAAACAAATGACGGCTCATGCTGGTGAGTATTTGGAGTAAGGGGAATACTCTTCCATTTTTGGTGGTAGCACAAACTTGTGCAGCCACTATGGAAATCAGTGTGATGGTTCTTCAGGAATATGGGAGTTGATAGACCTCAAGATCAAGCTATATCATTCTTGGGCATAAACTCAAGAATTTTTTATTCTACAACAGAAACACTTGCTCATGATCATTGCTGCTCTAAGCTAGAAATTAGAAACAACATAGATGCCCCTCTATATATAAATCGATAAAGAAAATGCAATACATTTACATAATAGAAATTTATTACTCAGCTCTTTAAAAATGAAATCATAAATTTTCAGGCAAATGGATGAAACAGAAGAAATCATCCTGAGTGAGGTGACCCAGACCCAAAAAGATGAATTTGGTATATATTCACTTACATATGGATATTAGCTGTTAAGTCAGTGATAAGCAAGTGACAACCGTTATAATCACAGAGGTTAGATATTGAGTAAGGGACAGACGGGGAGGACTGGACACCTTAGGAAGGAGAGACAGAATAGATAGCTATGGAAGGATAGCTGATACTAGAACAGAAGAAACCAATGGGGAAAGGGAGAGAAAAGGGAGTAAAGGAGGAAATACATGTAAGGGCAGGTAAAACTAATGACCATTTGAGGGGTTACGTGAAACCTTAATGGAGTAGAAGTGCTAAAATATATTCATATATGAAGGCAATCTAAACGAAGTAGCCAAATACTATGGTAGAGCCAACTAGCCTGGCCAGAGAGATCCCATGGAAACACCCAAACAACCTAGGCTGTTGCCAAGGCTATAGGTTGCTCTCCACAAACTGATGGCAAGCTCCATTGCTTACGATAACACCTACACAACTCATTGAACATTTATATAGCAAACTGGTGCCTAAATAGAGCAATTACCACTTCATTTCAGCATTTTTGGTATAAGGAAGGTACTTCGCACACTATCAAAAAGGAAAAAAAAAAACATAAACAACAACCAGGCCACAAACTCTCTGATCTACAGTGGTGTCTAGCCGGCAGGATATGCTAGTGGAAGGCAACACAAGGCTTTTGGGAGTAACCAACCAATACCTGATTTTACTGAAGGCTCCTTCCATACCCATACCTGACAATTCTTTGGTGACATAAAACCTGAAACTAGACAGTCCAGGGATCTAGGATAAAAGCAAATACCATTGTTCAAAAAAAATATAGCAATAAGGTAGTTCCTAATAAGATTCTGCTGTATTCGTAGAGCAGTGCCTTGTTCAGCCATCATCAGAGAAGCTTCCTCCTGCAGCAGATGGGGACAAATACAGAGAGCCACAGCCAGACTTGCAGAGATTAAGAGACTGTGGAACATTCAGCTCTAAATGGATGTCTCCATCAAATCCCTCCCCTCAGAGATCTGAAAATTGTGCAAATGAGGAGACAGGAGGAGTGCATAAGAACCAAAGGCGATATAGGACCTCAAAAAGCAAGCCCCACAAAATCAAGAGGATGGATGTAGTACACATGAAACTGAGGCAACATGCACAGGGCCTACATGAGTCTGCCCTAGTTGGGGTCTTAGAGCTGAAAGGTCAAGGGGACACATTGCCCATCCTTAAGGCAGAAGCAATTTCCAAATGATAACCACTTGAAAATGAAAATTTAGTTTTCTCCAAGAGAGTCTCACTGGGGGAACAAACTACTCAAAGGTAGGCTGTGTGCCCAGCAGCAGACGGCCAACAGAAAATAAACTCAAAGTTATCTTTGGAGGTTCCTTTCCCCACGGCTTCTCTTTTTCTTTTAGTTTTTTTTTTCTTTTTTATTTCTACAAGCATTTTCCTTCCTTTCTTTTTACCCTACAGGTCTTTTGCATATATATCATGGCTTCCAGTTTAGAGCTTGTGAGAAACTCCTGAGTCTGAACAAGTGGGTCTATGCTTCTCTATTTCTTGTGCCTTGTTGGACTCCTTTCCTTCTATTTGCTTGCTTTGTCCTATTTCAATGTGTTAGTTTCTGTTTTATTATATTTTATTTTGTTTTTATCCATCATAAGGCTGTTTGTTTTCAAATGAAAGAAATGAGATGGATCCGGATGGGAGAGGGAGTGAGGAGGAACAAGAAGGGGGAGTGGGAGGGAAAACTGTAATCAAGATATATTATTTGAGAAAAAAAATATATTTTCAATAAAAGAAAAAAATCCTTAACATGGGTTTGTCAGTTAGCTGGTCATTGCCACAAGAAAAGTAACTGACATAAGATCTAAATCTATGTTTCCGAAGGATACAAACTATACAATGAGATCAGATGGCATTAGAAGCAAAGAAATAATCACCAAGTTGTCAAAATTCTGTACTTCATACTTTCTATTCCGTCAAGTGATTGATGATAAGAGCAAAGAGAAAACCAACGTGAAAAAGTCAATGAGGAAAAAGAAAACCATGAGACCAAAGTGTCCTGGGAATCAAAGGACACTATTTAAGGGAAGATGCAATAATCAATCATGATAACATTTTGCAAGGTTATGCTAGAAAAAGGCTAAGAATGGACCAACAACTATAGCAAAGACAATGTCATAGATAGGTGAGACAGAATGAAGTCTTACTAGGGTTAGAGAAAAGAGAGGAGAAAAAAAATTAGTAGTCAAAAGAGCAACACATTATCATGATACAGAGAAGTAGGTAACAGTTGCAAGAAAACATGGAGTTGTGAAGACATCAGGGTCCTAGCTGTCATTGTCTCAAATCTCACAAGGTCTGGCCCTTGCTTATGTGTCCAAAGTTCTCTTCTTGTGGTACTTTTCCTCTTACTTCACCCTCAACCCACAGTGGCCAGTCTTTACTTCTAGACATCAGTTTGCTTTACCCACAGGATGCTTATTCTGCATTCTTAGTTATGCATTCTCCTCCACCCTATCTTCTAACTGGACTTTTCTTGTATGCAGAGAAGAATTTCTGAGTTTTATTGATTTTTAAGGATTCTAAAAAGTGAGTTTCTTTGAGAATTTCATGCATGAGCACTGCTTCCATATCCCTCCTTTCTCCAACTCCTTCCTTCCGCATGCAAATTCATAATGTCTTTTGATTTATTTTTACAAGCATATATGTATATACACACTTGTATATATAACCTTACTGAATCTATTTAGCTTTTTTCATAGGTACATATGTTCAAGGCTGACCACTAGGGATTGAACAATCTATGTGGGAATTTGTCTCTGCAGGTAACTGATTCTTGGTAGGCACTGACCTCCAGAAACTCTTCATTTAATGTAGGACCATGTGGATTTTCCCCTATCTGCATCGGTGTATCAATTGCTATTATGATGGTTTGGTTTGAGACCAAGTCTCACAGTGTAGCCCAGGCCCTACTGGACCCCACTGTGTATTCCAGGATAGCCTCAATCTCATAGCAGTCCTCTTGCCTCAGCCTCATGAGTTATTCTGACTTCAGCGATGAGCTTCTCTGATTTCTATTCTAATGTAATCACCCAGGAAGCACCCCATTTCCATTTTCTGATAAAACATAACATTGTTAGTCTATATCTTTTTCCCTTTAAGATCTAACAATCCTGTTGGACTACAAAATCTGGGACAGCAGGAGTTCACATCTGCCCTACGCACCACTAGGGTTCCTAATATTTATCAGGCATAAAATTGAATGGTAGACAAAATAGCAATGATAGAAGCAAGAAAAGATATTTTGTGACTGAAACATCTTCCATCACCTCCTGTTGATATGTGAGAGGGCTCATTGTCTTCTTTATTAGGGTTCTCAAACTGTAAGTAGTAGGTTAAGACACATAATGAACTAGCCATGAGCCACAATACTCAGCTTCAGTGCAATGGTTAATATTTATGATGACTTTTAATTAATTTTGTACTGGAGAGTGAACCTAGAATTCTTGCACATGACCATACACATCCATCCAATAGACAGAACAACAGTTTCTATGTTCACCCTTATGACATCAAGATGAAATTATTTAGTTTCAGAAGGGCACAGAAATCTATTTTACCTTTAATAGTAAAAAGCTGAGAGCTTTTAGTCAAGAAGAAAGAGAACACAAAGAACAAAAAACCTAGTTTAAAGGCTGCTCCAAAGAAAAAGATTAAAAGGAGAAACATGCTGCGGGTTTTATTTCAAAGGATTAGTGTTACCTTCCTTCATGGACAATGCCTCCAGCTTCAGTTGAAGATCAGAGGATCCACCTGTAGCAGCAGAACTCTGGATGTCAGGTAAGGCATTGCGTCGGCCTGCCCTTGCTGAAGATGCAAAGTTGCTGATCACAGACTCCACATCAGTCATCTCCGATGAATCTGTCCTCATCACAGCATCTATAGATAGAATGTGCGCACAAAAAAAAAAAAAAAAAAAAAAAAAACCTGAGCCTGTTCAGAGGTAAAGGGTCACCCTAGAGACCGATGGCTAGATCAAAATCGCTACAGGCTTGAAGATCTGATCTTGGGTGGCACACTTACAGCCTTTGTGCCTTGGCTGTAGGGTGCCCACGTGAACATTTGCTGAATAGGGCAGGAAGCACTTCTGTGAGCCAGATCGTTATAAATAACCCCGGAGTCCAAAGCACCACTTGAACGCTTGAGGGTGTAGTAGGCCTAGACTTTTGTTCTGCTTTTCTATGGATGAATCAGCCAAGCCAGGGCTTGGAAGCCAATGAAAACGAACTGTATAGCCACTCCCAGAGTATTTGTTTGTGGTGTTTGCTTAGGCTGAAACCAAATCACTGTAATTGTGGGGAATAAACAAAGCACTTTCCCCTTATTCTTTATTGGAACTTCATTTGTTCTGACACAGATAAAGTTTTCAGTAGATTCATGTTTATCCTGGGCACTGTTTCCCTTGCCTTTGGGTGGGCAGTCATTGCTAGCATCTTTCCCATCATCCTTTATCCTCCTAGTAATGATCTTTCACAATTCTTAAGAAATCATTCACTGTACAGGAGGTAGAAATTGTTACATATTACTAAAAAATCTTAACTGACCCTGCTTCATATGATTTTCTTTTCTTATAAAGTTTTCTTAGGATTTGATATTGAACTGTAACTCAGAAGCCGTATTGGTAGCAGATAGCATTTGCTGAGTAGGCATTATGCATTGGGTTCCAGCAAGACCTTGAGTGAGTGTGTGTGTGTGTGTGTGTGTGTGTGTGTGTGTGTGTGTGTGTGTGTATGTGTGTGTGTGTGTGTGTGTGTGTCCATCCGCAGGGTGTTTGTACTCAGAGGGACAAAGGTATATGCTCTCCAGAAGATTATTTCAGAACACAAAATATGCTCCCCAAAGGATGGAATTAATCCTTTCTGGTGTTTATGACAGTAAACTCTGGTCTAGGAAAGCAAGCTAGCTACTAAACTCAGTAATGGAAAGGTCGCTCTTCTTAGACAATCAACTTTCACTCAGAAGATGCTAATAAGCAAATATGCACATGTAGACATGCTACATTTGGAATTAGGAACACAACTCTTGTTGTCTGTCACACATAAGAACTCATGTGGTGCCCCATGTGTTCCTCAGGAGTGTGGTGGTAGTCCAAGTGTCCCTACAAGAGGCCTTCTATTGCTGTGCTAGTCAATCTGCTTTCATAAGCATCACATGAGGTTTGCAGACACAATCCAGGAATTAGACTTTCAGTGCTTGATATTCTCCAAGCGTCTATAATTGTCAGCTCAGAGAAGTATAGTGAGCATTGAGATCTTAGTTTAAGAGAGTCCACTTGATTATAGACTTGCAACTGACAGTGGTCAATTCATTGAAATTTATGAGTCACAGTTTCCCTTCTGCATATCAGGTACAACAACTAGCCTGTCTGATTCGCAGGACTTGCTTTGTGGAAAAGCAACGAGATAAAGGGTAAACATCTCTCTACCCTTGTAAGACCATTGATGACCAACTGCTTGCATCATTGATCATCTCTCACTGCATCTCACTTCACCACCCTCCCATGTACCCTCTTTAATCCTAACAAGGAGATCCTGCTACAGGATCCTCCAGACACCTGCTAGAGACATCTTGAATTTTCTAACAAAGAGATCAGCATTTCTCCAATAATATTAATAATAGTTTGTGTCTATCACCTCACTTAACATCCCCATAATTCTATAAGGGTAATGGGGTATGATCCACATTTATGGATGCAGCCACTGGGGCTGAGAGGTTCAATGACCGGCTTAAAGTGCATAACCACTAATCTAATTTTGGAAAGAAGCTTAGTCCAGTTAACCCTGAAATCAAAATGACATGGATTGTTAAGAAAAAATCCTAAAGTCCTGGTGATATATGCAGCTAGCTGCACATAGGCCTTCTTTAGATTCTGTTCTTCAATAACTCTGAACAGGGAACTGTGCATGTTCAAAATTTTTCCTCTGTGCTCCCCCCACCCCCACACCATGTGTGTGTGTGCGCGTGTGTGTGTATGTGTGTAAGAGAGATAGTATGACACATATATAGAAATTCTTTATCTTAAATATCTGTTAGTTTGAGAGAACCCCTACTCATGATTAATTCATTTCACTTAAGGTGTCTTCTCTATAGCTTGTGAAGAATTGAGTGACACCATCTTGAATTGGTTCTTAGGCCCTGACTCCATTCCTACTCAGTTATCATTGCCTCAGAAATGATGCCCACGATCAAATGCTTATCTACAAAAATCATCTCGCTGTGTAACTGCCAACACACTATGATTGGCTACACAGACCAGATCCATGATTTCTTGCTTGATGGTCCATAGCCTTAAAGCTGAAGATAACAGAAATAAAAATATTAAGATTCAATATTTTAAATATTTCAATGTTACATATGTAAAATAAAACAGTACATTTCTTAACAAGGTAAGAAGAGTCAAAAGAGTTTTTAACTTCTACCAAAAGAGAACTTCTACATTTGTATATTGTATATAAATCCCAACTTTAATGTTAAAAGGGAGCTTCTAAAAGGTGATTACAGCCATGAGCGTCGAAGCAGAATTCTGCACCCTGAGTTAACTTCTTTGCTATTTAGGAAGTTGTTCCTTTCGCCTTACAGTATTATCCCCCACAGAAATTTTCTAAATGAAAACAGCACAAAACTCTCTGAAAGTACATCAGCCACATTCAGTAATAAGAATCTTAAGACCAGGTCAGAAGTGGAGAGCCAGGGAGAGCCAGCAGCCAGGCTGCCTTCCTTTGGGACCCTGCTCAGCTGTTTCTCAGTTTACATTTGCACTGGGCTCCTCTCATAGCTTGGTGTTGAAGCGGACCAAGATATCCACCACTGACAGAGCACACAGCTCATCATCTCAGTCCACAGAGCTGTGAGGAGAAGGGCATTCTATGGTGAAAAGCTCTCTGTCTTCGGACCCAATTTTTTACAAAGTTTGTTTACAAAGTTTGCACATTCTTGATTCTGGCTGCAGTATCCGGTTCTATAAATTCTCTGGCAGTAGGTGCCCTGTAGCATTGGACAGAACTGGGAAGTTCATCAGGAAAATAATGTAACTATACCACGTACATCATGCTATAAATCTGATAATTCTGGGTTATGTAGAAAGTGTGAGATCTACCGACAGAAAAGTGTCCCCAGAACATTTTGAAATGTTAAAGTAATATGCATTACAGGGGAAAAAAAAGAGGAAAATAATGAATATAAACTCATCTCAATTTTATAAAAAAAAAAGACCTACTTGGGAAGTGCAGATAGAACAAAGATCATATTAACCAATTTTCAGTTCCCTAGAAACATTTTAATGTGTAACACTGAACATACATTACTTTCATAGTGTAGAAATATTAAAACAAGACAAATTATGAGCCGTCAGACAATCCTAGCACAGAAAGGTTCTAGTAATAATATTTTGAGTATATAAATAAACAGCAAATCATGAAATGAATGTCCCCCCTTACCTAAATAGTCATTTTACTTGTCTTTGTTTTATTAGACAGTAGTGCTTTTAATATTTTATAAGGGATGGCATATGTAGAAACACGACACTGCTCTTTTATAATGCTTTGTGACATTTAAAAATCATAGTTCATGGGAAGATGAGGTAATACCATACCTAAGGGAAATAAACCTGAGATAAGCATTTTAAACATTATAAGTTTAAAAAGCGAATTTTATGAATGTTTGCTAACTCAGGTGACTGACTCACTAGCATGGCTTCCTCTTTCTCATTCACAGAATTAACAGAGGAGTCTAGATGAGTTCTGTTGTCAGCTGTACTGCTTGCAAGGGCTGGAGCCATTTGAATATTTGGAGATTACATTGAAGCCCTGCATTCCCAGTGAGATAATGACATTTGTATTGCCATAGACATACATGATCTCAGTTTAAAATGTAGCTTTTAAGTTGCCTTAACAAAAGACCATAATACAGTCATGTGTACATGCATTCTAGCCTCTTTTCAGCCCCCAAAATATGGAGAATAAAACATAAGCACAAATGAAGACAATCAGATGTTTAAGCTTAAATAGAGTACTAGATTTATACACATATACATAATATGTACATAATGGTGTGTGTATGCACACATGTGTAACCACTAAACTCCCAGTGGACTTAAAAGAACTCTAGAAAATAGTATGTGTCTTTGTTGAAAGTGTAGCTACAGACAGATTTTATGTCTCTCTCTCTCCAGGCTGCTCAGTGCATCCTTTGCTCCCATAGCCTGTCCTCAGATGTCTTTACTTGAAGCTGAGAATATAAGCAGGCTGAAACTTTCCTCTTTTCTCATCTCCCAGTCCCTATCTTTCACCTCAGTTTCCACAGTGAAACCACTGTCAACCATATCAACAAAACTTATCTGCTAACTTAGTTCTTGTCAGGGAGGGTGTGAGCCAGACTGTCTTAAAAAAAAGAAACACAAAAAACAAAACAACAACATCAAAAATTAAAAACAAAAACAACAAAAACCCAACACTTAGAATAACAAAATTGAAATTCTGAAAAGTCTGTTTCTGGAAGCAAAAAGAACAAAGACAGATACTGGTCTCAGCTGACACGTAGGGGCTAAGGACTTCCTTATCTCAGTGAGAGAGTAAGGCTGAGAATATTTAAGACTTCAGCATAAACACTTTCAAAAGGAAAACAAAAGGAGAGAAAGAGAGAAGAGGAAAGGAGAAGGAAGGGAGGGAGGGGATGTGCAGGGAGAGAAGAGGGGAGGAAAGGAGAGGCATGGCTTTATCTATCTCTCTCCAGATCTCAATATCGCCATGCTTTATGCTATATTCTGCAGTTCTCTGTGTTGGTAGAGATCCTTATTTCTGTCTTTTATACGCAAACTTCTCCGAACATGGTGAAAGAAGCAGAATAATTGCTTCTCTGGGAACCAAAAAGCCAGGTATTTATCCTTGTGATCACATATGAGCCCTTGACCAGCCCACAAGCCACAAAGAGGAAGCAGACAGTGCTGAAATGAGACACAGTCTAGTCACTCCAGCTACTTAACCTCAACTCCTAATCTTAGGAAATTAGGTAAAAGATGTGAGTCCTTTAACACATCTATACAACCAAGTGACAACACCATCTTAAGCTAAACAGAACTTAGAAGAAGCATTAGCATATGATGAAATCATGTTTTTACTTAGAGATATATCTATTTAAAATTCCTCTATTTGTGGCATTTCTATGTCTCTAGTAAAGACAAAAACAAATGAAAATTTATTTACATTTGTGGACATACACTTTTTTTAATGCTTAGGTTCTTGCTTGCAATAACACAAATTCTCAACATATAATCACATGCATATGCAAGTTGTTCTAGCACAGAGATTTCTTAAACAATTAAGCAGGTAGTATTCAAATCCAAATTTAATTTTATTCTCCCATAATCTTCCAGATGAAGTGATACATAAATCTGAATACCTTTCCAGAACTATAGTACTTATTGTTTCAAAACAGGATTATGTATGATAATAATAGGAACTGAAATGTAGTATAATAAATACTATAGTACATGGTACAGGATGCTTAGCTATGTGTATGGTGGGTGTTGGGATAGGGATCCTCTTTAAAGGAAGATGCTGTTTTCTGCTTCCTACTAGAAAGACTGACCCAATATAGACACTCTATAAATAGTCATAGCAGTCAATCTGTTTTAAGGCCTTCTCAAATTCATTGCAACCTCCCAATAGAACAATCTAATTCAAATTTAAGGCAACATAAAGCCTACTTGTCAAATTCTTTCCCAAGTCCAGATAACATTCTTTCTTTCATTTGCATTGTTCTTGCTCCTGTTCCTTTCTATAAGAGAAGAAAGCAACCACCCAGGAGGATAAAATAAAATCTCTATGTACCAAAAAGTCCTCCTAAAAATTAAGTATGCTTCCATTTGAATGCATGATCCTCCCCTACCTCCAGTGCTGGAAAGATTAAAACTAGACCTATACAAGATACACCTGATTGGTTGTGTGTGTGGACGGCTGTATGTATTCATGTGTGCATTGTATTCATTTGTCTCTATGTGTGGGAGATACTTTCACTTCTCCCTTGGATGAGAGACCTTCTTTGTAGCTATAAACCACGGCATAGCATCTTCGTGTGTTAAAATTTCTGTCATTTTGACAGTCTATATCTTATCTTCTAAATGACCCAAATTGAGAGGACTTATCAAGGATTAGAAGGAATCATTCTCATGAAAGAAAAAAAGTAAGAATGCAAGGAAGAAAGGAAGGAAGGAGGGATGAAAGGAAGGAAGGTGGGAGGGAGGGAGTGAGGAAAGAAAGAGAGAGAGAGAGAGAGAGAGAGAGAGAGAAAGAAAAAGAAAAAGAAAAAGAAAATTTAAAATAGAAAGAACAGCACACGAGTCACAGTTAGGGTCACCAAGTCAGGAATTGCCAACCATAGCTGGTAACCCATGGTGAGCAGCTCCACTAGGTGAGCAGAGGAGGAACAGGTTCTTCCCAACACTGGAAGTAGGGTTGGCTCCCCAGGCATCAGAATATTCTAGTGGAAGCTCAGTTCAGGAAGTTCAGGAGCAAGCTACTGGGGTGAGAGACTGCCCTGCTCATCTTCCCTAACTTATCCTTTTCCTTTTCTGATTGATCCCATGCACAACATATCCCCATTCTTCAAAATAGGGACAAAGACACCCAAAATCCACAAAAGTCTGAGAACTCAATTTACCCTGTGGGAAAATAACATCATTTTAGAATCCTTATGACTTACATCCACTGTCTTCATATGGATCACTTTCTCTGCTAGTGAGATAGCTTTAAAATGCCCATTGAGTGATGAGATCAGTAGAAAGGAGAGAAGGAAAAGTTAAAATACCATCATGGCCACATGTTTTTGCACTCCTCTGTTTTGTGTGAAAACTGGAAAATTGTCATTTAATAAAGTCACTAAGCAAATGTGAGTTAGAAGCTGAGACCTACACCCAGTGTGAGCCAGAAACTGGTAAAGTTTGCTTCCACCATTCATAGTAAAGATTAGAAGTAACTAAAGAATAAGATAAAAATGTAAGATTGTAAATTTTTTTATTAACTGCTAAGTGGATTTTGTTATGGTGACATTCAAATAGCTCTGCATGAAGGCCTTAAGCTAGGAAAATGCAGGACCTTGTGTGTGTGTGTTTGTGCGTGTGTGTGTGTGTGTATGTGTGTGTGTGTGTATGTGTGTGTAACAAACATTAGTTATAACTCACAGAGTCATAATTAATGCAAATTACAGCATCAACTTTTATCCTCGGGCAGGCATTCAATAGCTCTATGCTCTAACACAAGTTTTCTCTGGACGGGATTCATTAATGTTAAACTGGATAAATGTACTGACCTATAGTCAATAGCATACAATTATCAGCTGTCTTCTGTACAGTTGTAACCCCCAACACTTTAGATCAGTTCCAGAGTTTTCAAGGGTCCCCTTTATTATGACTGTTTTTCTCAATGGGGAGGAGATTCAGCCTTTGTCCTCTGGGTTTCTTTCCTAAACATAGGATTACTCTGAGGGACACATCATAGACAAAAGCTATAAGGCAACTGTTTTCCTGCCAGAAAGATAACTTAGGGCAACAATTTAAGTGTGAGCACT
>PVIU01018718.1:0-38318 GCA_004026605.1 Ondatra zibethicus
CTATAAGCTTAGTGTGCTTTGTTTTATGGCTAGGGTCCACTAATGAGTGAGTACATACCATAATCCTCTTTTTGGGTTTGTATGTGGATGCCAATGGGGGCAGACTGAGAAGCCATCAACAATGACACTAGGACCTATCTCTTCTGCATGTATTGGCCTTTTGGGAACCTAGTCTATATGGATGCACACCTTCCTAGGCCGGGAGGGAGGGGGGAGGGCCTTGAACTTCCCACAGGGCATGGTACCATGCCCTCTTTTAAGGAAGCAGGGGGAGGGAGGAGGGGTGGGGGGTAGCGGGAGGGGACTGGGAGAAGGGAAGGAAATGTGAAGTTTTTGAATGAAAAAAATAAAAGAATATGAAAAAAAGACATACGACTTGATGAAAAAATGGAAGTGGGATCAAAATGTACTTTGATCATATTTCCTATTCCCACTGTCCTCTTAATCCCCCTCCCTTCTTGCTAAATCTTTTCTCCTTCCCAACAAGCCCCGCTTCTACTTTCATGTGTTTTGTGTGTGCATTCTGTTGAACTATAATTGCTTGCATGCAAATGCATTGAGATAACTCAAGTTATCAATGGCTACAACACAAAAGAATAAAATTTCTCCTCTCCCACCAATCATTAGCTACTTACAGATTTTCAGGAGAAGATTGGATCTCACGAACCCCTCCCCAATCTGTGATATAATATCGATAGGCCCAGTCTTCACAGGTCTTGTGCATGTTACCATAGTTGTTGTGGAGTTCGTGAATGTAACAGTCACATCATATCCAGAAGATAGCATCTATTAGTACTCCTTCTAATCCTCCAGTCCTTACATTATTTCCACCCCATCTTCTGCAGTGTTATCTGAGCCTTAGAGGAGGGTGATAGAAACGTTCTGTTCAGAGCACTCAGTGATCACTTATTCTCAGCACTTTGAGCAGTTATGTATCTCTGCATTAACTATTGCTCACTTTGAGCAGAAGTCTATTTGACCCAAGTGAACAGCAGTCCTAATTTCTGTGTATAAACATAAATATGTAGAAGACAATTTGACACTACACCCACTTAGTAAAATAATAGTGGCAAGTTTCCCATAGGGTCCATGAATTCTACAACCATGGGGTTTTGACCAGATAGGAAATTTTCCTGTGGATTAGTCCTCAAATCCAATCAGAATGTCGTTAGTTATCCCCATAACAACCATGGCCCCAGTGGACGTATCTTGGCAGACAAGTGTTATTTGTAGCTCATCAGTGGCTAAGACCACTGATGCTTTTATTCCTCCAGCAGCCTGGAGAGCTCCTTTCAGCACTGTGAAAGCTAGTCAGAAGGGAGGAAGCTTCTAAAACTCTTCTCATCTGGCAAAACTGAAATCTTCTGTACATAAAGCAACACCTCATTTTCCCAATCTACTGGTCCCTGGCACCTCCAGTATACTTTCTGTCTTTATTGACTACTCTAGATGTATTATATACATGCAGCAAACATAATTTGTCCTTTAGTACATGATTTGTCTTACTTAGCATAATGTCCTCAAGATTCCCTTATATTATAGTATGTTTCAAAATTTCTTTCCTTTTTAAAGTTAGAGATTCTGCTGGTGCTTATAGGTTTTCCTCCAAAATCCAAGATTCACTAGCCTTAGGTTATTTACTAGGTTTCCAGTAGCAATCATTCTTTTCCTCCTGTTGAGTGAGTCTTAAGTCATTGTTGTGGTTCATAGATGTCATAGTGCGGTAGAACTGTTGGTCGTTTCCCTTCTTTGAAAGCGTGCATGGTGCCTGCTGGTATCATGAAATCTCGTCCTCAGTGAACAGGCTTTCAAATCAATTCCAACACAAGGGCCTCTGGGTCCTGTGTCTGAAGTGCATGGTGTCTTCAGCAATAGGGATTTGCATTCCACCTTAGAGGGGCAACAAAGGTTTTGGGAGTCTCTTGGGAAACCCTGACCAACAACTCAAAAGAGGGCTTCTCATGCCTTCTGATGGAATTTTTGCTAAAAGGTCTTGTATTCGTGAAGGGAACATTGTCAGACCAGATGGGAGAGTTGGAAAAAATAGTCTTCTAGAGGTAAGAGCACAAAAATGTATGTGTTGCCAAATGGCCCACCTCAAAAACATGCATAGAAGTAACATTATATGGACAGAACATGTGTGTTTATGTATTTAGTTATATACATGTATATATAAATATATATATAACACTTAATGCAAAAAGAGGGCATGAATTAGAAAGATAGCAATGAGTAGTTAGTGGGAAAGCTTGGAGGTAGAAAAGGGATGAGAATGATGTAATTATAGCATAATATCAAAAAATAAAAGAAAGCATGTATAACATGTGGCTCCTGCATGAACAATATGCCGAGCTTGGTCATCAGGAAGAAGTGTAAAAGACTCCTGAAAAGAAGCTGTGTCTGCAAAGCCTGATTGACTGATTATAATTTCAATTCTGCGGAGAGACTGGAATTATTGAAAGTCCAAAGGCTAGTTGCCTTATCTTGGGCTAGTTCTAGCTCTCCCGAACAGCCATTCCTTGCTAACCTCCGTGCCGGAACTAACATCCTGTGACTAATAGAATCCCTTTGGAATCTATTAACTTAACAGACCACTAGCTTCCACTAGCTCAAAAGCTAAAAATGCCATAAGATAACTTGGACCTCTAGAAAAGCTTCCTCCTTCCTGCTGTAGCCAACTCTGATGTACTTGCCTTGATTTATGAGATTATCTGTTTCCTGAAAATATAAAACTTCCTGAAATTGCTTCCATATTGGGATACAAAATTTTGGGTAGCTAAAACCTGTGTTGCTGGGCCATGGTCACTCAAAATGACTCCAGAATAAGCTATCTCTTATTTTAACATTTTAAAAATGTTATGCAAAATAAAGCTGAATAGTATTCTATTCCATTATATCATTATATCACATTTTAATTATTCCTATCCATTAATGAGTATTTGTGTCACTGCCACCTTTTGTCCATTGTGAAAAATACTTCTGTGAACATTGCTGTACAAATAGCTCCTCAACATCTTACTTTCAAATTGGGGGGCATATACTAAGCAAGAGAATTTCTGGAATCACAATAATTCTACTTTTAATTTTTAAAGAAATATCCACATTATTTTTTAGAAATTTTTTATTATATCTCTTTTGTTATCCTAAAATGAAATTCATAAATAATACATTCTAACTTCAAAGATAATTTTTAAATTTTATGTAATATCAAGTGATGGGACACTAAAAGGAAATTATTCATAATATAAAATATATTTCAAATGAAAATATTTAGGCATGACCATAAGAGTTACTTAATTTATCATAATAAATTAATTTGAATTTTAAGGAATAAAAAACCTTAAATGCATGTTCCATAATAAAAGACATTTATCTGGTGTCTGGTGTGTGTGTGTGTGTGTGTGTGTGTGTGTGTGTGTGTGTGTGTGTGTGTGTGCGTGTGCGTGTGTGCTAGACAGGATTCTGATTTCAACTTCATAACATTCTCAAATAGTCAAAACCATGAAGAGAGTAAAAAGATCATTAGCTGCCAGGGTTTTAAAAGGGAAGGAATAAACACAAGATATTTTTAATGCAGTGAAACTATTCTGTATGGTAGTATAAGGGTGGATATATGTCATTATAAATTTTCCAAATTTGTAGAATATACAGCACCACGAACCCTAATATACACTATAGTCTTCAGGGAATAATAATAAGCCAATGTTCATTCCTTATAATAAATGTACCATTCTCATCTAGAATGTTAAAGTTAGGAAAGACTAAGGCTGGGGTATATGGAAATTCTTTGTACTTTCTGTTCCATTTTTCTGAGAAGCTAATGCTATTCTAAAAACTAAATTATATATCATTAACAATTACTAAAGCAGTCAAGAGCTGAATCTAGATGCTTTTCAATAGAAAAGAAAGAAAGCAGACTGGTGAGGCAACTTAGTGGTAGAGCCTTTGCTCATCAGTAATGTACTTGAGCTCTGGGTCTAATCTCTGGCACTGAAGTACATAAATCAATATGATTGACTATTATTGGAACCTAAATTTTAATATCTTGTAGTAAAGGCTAAATAACCACATAAACACAAACACACACACACACACACACACACACACACTGAGAGAGAGAGAGAGAGAGAGAGAGAGCCACATATACATAAAGGACAGACAGATACATATACAACTCAGTTCAGGAGTATTGTGTTGGCTACACAAATGATGTAACTGATGTTGCCAATAATTACACAGTGCTTTAGATTGCTAGTAAGTCCTAGCAAACTTCCAAAGGAAGCATATTGAAGCTTTCTTCAGTGTAGATAGATAGACAATGATGATAGATAGATAGATAGATAGATAGATAGATAGATAGATAGATAGATAGATAGATAGATAGATAGATAGATGATAGAGATATATAAATGATAGAGACAGATAGACAGACAGAATGGATATATATACATGCACGCATACATATATATATATACATACACAGACACATAGATACATAGATGCAAATGAAGAGATAAGAAGATAGATATTGAAATCTTTTTCTGATTATTTGAGGGTAAATTGCAAACTGTTTTTTCAATGTTCCCCAATACATTAAGATGTGTTGTATGTTAAGAATATTCTCTTGGGATGGTTTTTCTAGATTCATCCATTTGCATGAAAATTTCAAGATGTCATTGTTTTTTTTTTTGTTTTTTTTTTTTACCACTGAGTAGTACTCCATTGTCTAAATGTACCACATTTTCTTTATCCATTCTTTGGTTGAGGGGCATCTAGGTTGTTACCAGGTTCTGGTTATTACAAACAGTGCTAGAACATAGTTGAACAAATGTCCTTGTAGTATGATTGAGAATACTTTGAGTATATTCCCAAGAGTGGTATTGCTGGATCTTGAGGTAGGTTGATTCCAATTTTCTGAGAAACCACCATACTGATTCCAAAGTGGCTGTACAAATTTTCACTCCCACCAGCAATGGAGGTGTGTTCCCTTTACTCCACATCCTCTCCAGTATAAGCTATCATTGGTGTTTGCGATCTTGGACATTCTGACAAGTGTAAGATGGTGTCTCAGAGTCACTTTGATTTGCGTTTCCCTGATGGCTAAGAATGTTGAGCAGTTCCATAAGTATCTACTGGTCATTTGAGATTCTTCTGTTTAGAATTTGTTGTTTATATCTGTACCCCATTTTTAAAAATTGGATTGTTTGCCATTTTGATGTCTAGTTTCTTGAGTTCTTTGTATATTTTGGAGATCATCCTCTGTCTGATGTGGGGTTGATGACTATCTTTTCCCCTTCTGTAGACTGTTGTTTTGTCTTATTGACTGTGTCCTTTGCCTTGCAGAAGCGTCTTAGTTTCAGAAAGTCCCATTTATTTATTGTTGTTCTCAGTGCCTGTGCTACTGGTGTTATATTTAGGAAGTGTTCTCCTGGGCCCCTGCATTCAAGGCTACTTCCCTCTTTCTCTTCTATGAGGTTCAGTGTGGCTGGATTTATGTTGAGGTCTTTGATCCATTTGGACTTGAGTTTTGTACATGTGGATAGATTGGATTTATTTGCATTCTTCTACATGTCGACACCCAGTTATGCCAGCATCATTTTTTAAAGATGCTTTCTTTTTTCCGTCAGATAATTTTAGTTTCTTTATCAAAAATCAGATGTTCATAGGTGTATGAATTAATATCAGGGTCTTCAATTTGATTCCATTAATCCATCTGTCTGTTTTTATACCAATACAAAGCTGTTTTCATTACTGTAGCTCTATAAACCCTCCTGAGTGAGATAACCCAGAGCCAGAAAGACAAACACGTATGTACTCACTCATAAGTAGATATTAGATGTGAAGCAAAGGATAATCAGCCTATAGTTCACAACCCCAGAGAAGCTAGGTAACAAAGAGAACCCTAAGAGAAACATACATGGATCCCCTGGGAAGGGGTAATAGACAAGATCTGAGAAAATTGGGAGTGTGGGTGGGGGGAGAAGGGAGGACAGAAGGGGAGAGGAGGGGAGAAGAGGAAGGAGAACATGAGGGAACTGGATAGTCGAGTTGGGGGAAAGACAGAGAGGGAGAGAAAGAAAAGAGATATCATGATTGAGGGAGCCATTATGGAGCTATCAAGAAACATGGTACTAGGGAAACTCCCCAGAATACACAAGGATGACCCCAGCTAAGACCCTAAGCAATAGTAGAGAGTGTGTCTGAATTAGCCTTCCCCAGCAACCAGATGGACAACTACTTTGTCACTGAAGAACCTTCATCTAGCACTTGATGGAAGCAGATACAGAGAACCACAGTGAAGAACTGGACTGAGCTCCCAAAGTCCAGTGAAAGAGAGGAAGGAGCGATAACATAAGCAGAAAGGTCAAGACCATGATGGGGATACCCACTGCAACAGCTTACCTGAGCTAATGAGAGCTTTCTGACTCTAGATTGACATCAGGGGAACCAGCATAGGACCTAACTAGGCCCTCTGAATGTGGGTGACAGTCATATGACTGAGACAGTCTGTGGGGTCACTTGTAGTGGGGCCAGAATTTATCCCTAGTGCTTTAACTGGGCTTTTTGGAACCCATTCTCTTTGGAGAGATACCTTTCTCAGCCTAGATATAGTGGGGATGGCCTTGGTCCTGCCCCAAAGTGATGTGTCAGAGTTGGTTGACTCCCCATGGGAAGACTTACCCTCCCTGAGGAGTGGATTGGGGGTGGAGGGAAGGTGGAAGGAGTGGGAGGAGTGGAGTGAGTGGGATCTGGAATTGGTATGTAAAATTTCAATTAAATAATAATAAAGTAATATTATATTATATAACTACATTATTAAAAGTGAAAATTTAAACATGATATAATGTGTAACAATATTTTTATTTTGCCAATTGCATAATTTTCTTTACAACAGTTCTTTTAAGATCCAGGATTCTGGCTTGGGCCAAATACTACTTTGGAATGTAATGTTGTTTTAATCTGAAAATGTAAGACAGACTTTTACTATCTCTTATGACACTTATATTTTTGAATAGGTATTCAATAAATGTCTATTTGGTTTTATCTGATGTTTCATAGTGATTATTCAGATCTTGTGTTTTCATAAGGAATACCGCATACCCTCTCACTGCATCTCATCAACAGGTAGATTATTTTATTGTGTTTCATTATTAGAAACAGAGAATGTTTTCACCAAGAAAAAATTATCTAAGAAAAGTAAGCTCATACAAAATAATACAACATACTGCTTAATTATGTTGTTTTTTATAACTAGGCAAAAGCATAAGTTGATTTCATCTAAACACAGCATTTTCATAGAAAAGGAAAGTAGTCCCTAGTGAACATAATTTAGTGAACAACAGCTTTATTGACAAGAACTGAGACTTTTGAAGTAAGATTATATTGTGTTGAAAAATAATGTGCTGGGTAAAGCGTCCTGACAAAGGATGAGGTGGCACTTAGCTGGAACTTAGTTGGTAGCCAAAAGATATTGCTCTACAGTCAGTATACTTGGGAATTCCTGTGTCGGAAGGAAAGGGGGCCACCTCTCGAGATGGTATATTGGGTCTTTGAGACAGGTTAGCTGTAAACTGCTTTCCTACAGCTCAATGAAATGAGAAGAGTGAGATTCATTTTTCTCTCCTTTTGCTTCCATCTGATTTTGTTCTGCTAGCAAAGAACTTGAAGTAAAGCGTCTATTAATCTTGGAACAACCACTGAATTTAATTACCATGTCTAATGTTAGCTTGTACAAAGTGTTATAGGGATATGTTTTCTTCCATAAGAAGTACAGCACAATATGTTCTTCTATTTCAAATCCATTTTACTTAATTCCAGTGCTTTGACAAGAAAAAGCAGTACTGCTGCCGACCTTCAGATTCAGGCTGCTATCTCTTGCTGAACTGCACACCTGAGAAAAATCACATCCCACTTGCCTTCATCCTGACTGCTATGCAAAACTATTTCCATTTGCTACCCACTACCCCCCACCAAAAAAATAGAATGATGAGAACATGAATAATTGTTGTGTTCCAAGGGACCATAATGAATTTTATTAGTGTACAAAGCATATTGCATGAATTTGCCAGGGGTCTTTATTCTGAGCTCACATATGTTCTGCAAAGCTGTCATTTAAAGCTATACAGAGTGGTGCTGAATGGCTCATTCCTTTCCCTTGTATGTCTATTCACCTTTCTGGGAGAGTAGTGGGTGGGTATGAAACTCCACACACTATGATGAAAATCTATACAAAGTTTCTCTTTCCCCATACATTTTTGGGAGAAGCGATAGAAATGAAAATGGGAAGTCGTATTAATTCTCCGTGGGAGTCTCTTAAATTAAGAGGCTTTAAAAACTATTCTCAACAGAAAGGTTACTCAATGGGATCATGGATGGAAGGTACAGGCAACATACACAGAAAACAGTACTGAAGGAGTGAGGGAAGAAATTGCAAGAATAGAAAGAAGTATTCAGGTTATACATTGAAAAAACTACACAAACTCCTTAAAATTTGTCCAATGGGATTTCTTTTCTGCAGAGTCTAGGAAAGGGGAAATAATTCTGGCAGTTGTTTGCAATCTCATTAATGAAGGTGGACTAGAACACATTTCCAATTTTAGTATTTGGTGTTTTAGTCTTATAAAGCAGAATCAGAAAGAGTTATATTAAACAAGTATAATAACCTTATCTTTACCATGAATCACAGCTTTCTAGATCTATTACATTTTATTTCTTCTAATTACTGGAAGCGATTTTATATTATAATAATATATAGCATTCCTCAGTTTTTCTCCTATCTAAAATAATTATTACACATTTCTGAATGGAATCACATACATATTGAAGATTTCAAATTAAAACAACAAAAGATTAAAAAATACTTATGAGTTTCTTTATATTTGATCTATGATAGTAACTAACAATGTATGGATTTTAATATTTCTGCTTTTATCATTCAAATCCTCAGTCCTACACTTAAAGTTAATTTTTTTTAAGAGTTGGCATGGTCATGGTACATCTTCACAGCAATAATAAACCCTAACTAAGACAGAAAGAAATTGGTACCAGGGACTGAGTTATTGTGATAGGCCTGATCATGTTTTTGTTTGGAGGAATTTGGACTTTGGTACTTCAGGGTAGGAAAGCAGTGGAATGCTTTAAGCACTGCTTAATGAGACATCCTAGTAGGAGCATGGAAGACATAGTTGCTAAGAGTTATTTGAACTGTTGGGGGCTCACTCAAGAGGTTTCAGAGAAGAATTTTAGTATGTTGTGTAGCACAATTAATAAAAACCCAGAGACAGAAAATGGGGTTCAACCTGAAGGTCAGAAAAGCAAAATAGCCAGCCACTGGTACTTATCTCTACCTCAGTCTGAAATGGCGATCCTGCCTCCAGGAATCTCAGAATGAGACTAAGTGAGAGTTGTCTTCTCCCATTTTATATTCCTCTCTAATGCTGGGATCAAAGGTATACACCACTACCACCTGGCTTCTAGGGCAAAATAATGTGACTACTGAGATTAAAGGTATGTGTGTCACCACTGCCTGGTATGTAACGCAGTGCAACTATTTTACTCTGAACTTCAGGCAAGTCTTATTTATTAAAATGCAAATGTTGCCTAGAGATCATTCTTGTGACACTTTGGTGAAGGAAGTGGCTGCATTTTGCCCTTGTCCAAAGAATCTGCCTAAGGCCAAAGTGAAGAGTGTTGGATTAATTCCATTGGCAGAAGAAATCTCAAAACAGCTTGGTACAGTCTCTGTCATGTGGTTAGTAGTGATAACTCTAATGAAGAGATATAAAGAAAGAAGCAAGCTGAGCAAGAAAAAATATTCGAGGAAAAAAGAGCACCATAAAGCTGAATGGAGCTAAATTCTTTGTGCAAGGAGATAAAAAGATTAAGAAATGGAATAAAAGCCAGTTCAAATACTATTTGGAGTTCCTTCTCTTTGGAGGGATACCTTGCTCACCCTAGATATAGGGGGAGGACCTTAGTCCTTCCACAAAGTAATTGCTAGACTTTGACTCCCCATGGGAAGACTTTCCTTCTCTGAGGAGTGGATGGGTTGGAGTCAGGGGAAGATAAGAGGAGCAGGAGGAGGGGAGGAACTGGGAACTGGGATTGGTATGTAAAATGAGAAAAGGTTGTTTTAAAATAAATGAATGAATGAATGAATGAATGAATGGAATGGAATGATATAAAAGGAGTGGTAACCTCAGGGCAAGATTCCACCCAACTAAGTTTCCAATTTGTGGAAAGGAATTTTAAAAAGTTTAGAGCAGGGTGTGATGGTGCATGTCTTTAATTCCAGCACTGGGAAGGTAGAGGCTGTCAAATCTCTGAGTTTGAGGCCAGCCTGGTCTAAAGATCGAGTTCAATGACAGCCAAGTTTAGGCAGTAAAGGAAAATAGAAAACTGGTGAAGATATAATTAAACAAGGGGACCATGTTCCAGCCCCAGTAAGCAGCAGAACTTGGCAGCTTTGGTCACATGGTTCTAGCTTTTGAGTTAGGATAGAAGAAATGGGTTATAGAAGTTGTATCTGTGTTGGAAGTCATGTGTCATGGGTGTCCCTGAATAGAGGACTAGAGAGGCCATTGTGTGAAGCTGTGAAGTTGCAGCCTTGGAGAACCCAAGATGTTAAAGATGCCAGAGTCGTGGGATACCTGCCATGGAGAGCTACTAATAGGGAATGCCAAGAGAAAGAAGTGTGTTGCAGTAATAGAATGGAGTTGGGGATCTGAAGAGCATTTTGACATCAGGCATGGAGAAGCAGAGTTTGGAGTTGGCCCAGCCAGTTTTCGGTCTTGTTTTGGTCCAGTAGTTCCTCTCTATGTTCCCTTCCCTGCGTTTTGGAATGGTATTGTGTATATGTATATATGTTGGAAGTATGTGCTCTGCTCTTTGATTTTAATTTAACAGGAGATTACAGTTAACAGATTACGTGAGTCTCAGAAGAGACTTTGGACTGTTATAGATCATGGGGACTTTTGAAGTTGGATTGAATGCATTTTTGCATCATGATATAGCTATAAGCCTTTGGGGGACAGGGAGTGGGATGAGATGGTTTGAAAAAAAAATGGCCCCCAATGGAGCGGCACTATGGAGTGGTTGCCTTGTTGGAGTGGGTGCAGTCTTGTTGGAAGAAGTGTCACATGGGGTGGACTTTGAGGTCTCTTTTCCCAAGCTTCACTCAGTGTGACAGTCAGTCAACTCCCTCCAAGGCAAAATGCAGCATTCTCAGCCCCAGCACTACGCCTGTCCGCAAGCTGACATTCTCCCCTTCATGATCATAATAGACTGAACCTCAGAAACTGTAAGCAAGCTACCCTCAATTAAATATTTTTTATAAGAACTGCTGTAGTCATGATGTCTCTTCACAGCAATATTAAAACCCTAAGAAAGCTACTGTTTGCCCTTCCTCCTAATCCTATCTCTGCTCACTTCAAGACCCCTACTTTGCTGCCTGGGTGCCAAATCATGTGCTTTTATTGTCCCAATTCTTCTGTCTCCTTATCCTGCTCCCCCTATTTCTTTTCTACACACTCATTTTCGGAACTTTGCCTACTTCACTTCCTCCCAGACTGGGTTCTTTTTAGGAGAAAGGAATAGAGACATACATCCCAGCTTGGCCTTGAATTTGCTATATAGCTGAATATATAGCGATGTATATGGCCTTGATATATATGGCTCTGAACTCTTGATGCACTAACCTCATTCTCCTGAATGCTCGAATTATAGGCATGTCCTACCACATCTTGCTGGACTAAAATATAAAATCTCCCTTATTTATTTTTCATAAGCCTTTGATAATATCTTTTGTGCTGTGTTTTGTACCTTTTGTTCATGCATTTATGCAACAGTTATTTATTAAATGTCTCCTCACTTCTAGGTGGCATATGTCAGAGACATAGCTATAAATAAGACCCTGGAGATCCAAGTTCTCAGGCAGCTCACATTTTCTCAGGAAATAAAGACTAAGGAAACAGAAAATAAAGGCTTTTGTAAAAAAGAAATACAAGGTGATGTGTGCATGCCTGACAGATTGTGCCTCTAACTTATAATGGGTCAGAAGTACCTGTCCCTGGCCAAGGGGATCAAATTATTTGACATCAGGATTAATTTACACTTTACTTGGCTTAAATTATATGTGATGAAAGATGAGATGAAGGATTGCTGCACAAGCCTAGAGCAACCAACTCACACCCACATACATCTTGGGATACAGAAGGCAACTGAAAACAAAGCTGACAAACAGTGTATCCAAAGTGTTTGAGAATCTCCCAGTAAGAGAACGATTTGAAGTTGCCAACCCCATAATATGGACTATTCCTAAGGCTTCTTTACAGGCGTATCCTTATCCCAGCTACCAGGGTGACACTGGGAAGGCCTTGCCATGCTCCCTCCTTTAAGCAGCTTACGGATGTAACAGGAAAGACATGTGAACAAATATCGGGTTATTGATCCACTAATCTATCCATATAGCTTAGTGCCTCTGGTTTTGTGTAGAAGTCAACTTGATTCGGGAAATAACCAGGCTAGCTAAAAGATAAAACAATTATATTTTTATTTATTAGAAGGGGAAAACTCACAAAACAGGAACGAGAAGTCCAAGCTCAGCTGTGCCCGGAGGGAACCACACACAGAGAGAGCGCACCTTGGTCCTGTGCCATTTTTCTCCGGGTCTCAGAAAACCACACCCTGACTTGGTCCCACCTCTTAAAGATAATTGGTTAACAAGGCCTCTCCATCAGCTTTTTGCATTCCTGCCAGTTTCTTTCTGTCCCAGGCCATCTATTCACTAGCAAGGAATTAGCCTTCATTTTGCAAATTAGTTGTCACTTGGAGGCTTGCAGGCAAATCTTGACCTTTCCAGGACAGACTTTCTGTAATTCTGTAACAGGGTATGGTAATGTGCTCACTAAGGCCCCAGCTACCTTAGAATACAACAAAGGAAGGGAATGGCAAGTTGTCTATTTTGTTTCCCATACAATTCCTTTAGTTTCAGTCTTAAAGGCATATTAAACTGAAAAGCTATCACAATACAGTTGTTTTGAAAGAATTTGTAGAGTAGATGGATTTTATCTTTGGGAGTTCTTCTGTACATACTGAGAAACAAAATCTTCAATAACTGTAAAAGCATATCTTAACCCTTTATGCTGCTAGAATAATAAGTAATACATTTTCTGAGTTCAGGAGTCACTTCTCCTTCTATCTATTGAATTCTTTTTTTTTCTTTTTTTATTGATTTTTATTGAGCTCTACATTTTTCTCTGCTCCCCTCCCTGCCTCTCCCCTCCCCCCTTCAATCCTCCCCCAAGGTCCCCATGCTACCAATTTACTCAGGAGATCTTGTCTTTTTCTACTTCCCATGTAGATTAGATCTATCTAAGTCTCTCTTAGTGTCCTCATTGTTGTCAAAGTTCTCTGGGATTGTGGTTTGTAGGTTGGTTTTCTTTGCTTTATGTTTAAAAACTACCTATGAGTGAGTACATGTGATAATTGTCTTTCTGGGTCTGGGTTACCTCACTCAAAATAATGTTTTCAAGCTCCATTCATTTTCCTGTGAAATTCAAGATGTCGTTATTTTTTTCCGCTGTAAATGTACCACATTTTTTGTGTAAATGTACCACATTTTCCTTATCCATTCTTTGGTCAAGGGGTATTTAGGTTGTTTCCAGGTTCTGTCTATGACAAACAATGCTGCTATGAACATAGTTGAGCACATGTCCTTGTGGCACGATTGAGCTTCCTTTGGACATATACCCAAAAGTGGTATTACTGGGTTTTGAGGAAGGTTGTTTCCTAATTTTCTGAGAAATCGCCACACTGACATCCAAAGGGGTTGTACCAGCTTACATTCCCACCAGCAATGCAGGAGTGTTCCCTTTTCCCCACAACCTCGCCAGCATAAGTTGTCATCAGTGTTTTTGATCTTGGCCATTCTTACAGGTGTAAGATGGAATCTCAGAGTCGTTTTGATTTGCATTTCTCTGATGACTAAGGATGTTGAACATTTCCTTAAGTGCCTTTCAGCCATTTTAGATTCCTCTGTTGAGAGTTCTCTGTTTAGGTCTGTACTCCATTATTTTGACTGGATTATTTATTCTTTTGATGACCAATTTCTTGAGTTCTTTGTATATTTTGGAGATCAGACCTCTGTATGATGTGGGGTTAGTGAAGATCTTTTCCCATTCTGTAGGCTGTCGTTTTGTCGTATTGACCGTGTCCTTTGCTTTACAGAAGCTTTTCAGTTTCAGGAGGTCCCATTTATTAATTGTTTCTCTCAGTGTCTGTGCTGCTGGGGTTGTATTTAGGAAGTGGGCTACTGAATTACTGTGCACTCAGCTGGTAGAGTAGTTGAACACCTGAGTGAAGAATTGGAGAATGGAGAAACGAGGGAATAAATAATCAGTTAAAGAATTCAGCACTTAACTTTCTAAGTTGACCCTAAGGTTCAGTGGTGAGAAGCAGGCAGATCTCTGTGAACTTGAAACCAACTTGGTCTACATAGTGAACAGTAAGACTAGATCTACATAGTGACACACAGTGAGACCCTGTCTCAAAAAAAAAAAAGAAGATGTTTAAAGTCAACTTAGAAAGTTGCACCATCCATTTCTAACTGCTTCAATTTCAGGACATGTCTGAAATGTACAGTAGTAGAACCAAAATAAAGCAGAAAATAAATATATAAAAGCTTCTATTTTGTCTCAAATAAATTAACAGTGAAGAGCTGCAGGACAGAAAAGCAACACAAAGAACGCTTGACTGTAACGGAAACATTTCTTCCTCACTAACTGTTTTTTCTATGTTCAAAGTCATGTTACTAGTCTTCCTACTTTAAAGTGTTTCCCAGGTATTTAAAAACATGTGAACAATACTTTTCCCTTAAAAATCTCTGATATTTATTAAGAACAAGATGAATAAAAGCAGCATTATAGAGAAAAATCAAAAGATACAACCTAAACTAAGTGATTAGTTTTAATAAAGTCTTATTATTATTATAAAATAAAGTTTTGGGTTTTTTTAGTTTTATTACCAATAATGGGATAACCTGACATCATACCCTGTTTGAAATGAGACATTTGGATGGACACTGCATCACTTGTATACCATTTCTGCAAAAGAGCTTTTTTTTTTCTGCAAAAGAACTAACCCCAACCTAATAATGAAAAAGCACTAGGAAAACACAAATTAAGGAACTTTCTACATCATAACTAACTGCACTTATCATAAATATCAAAGTCATAAAATTCAAGGAAAGAATGAGGAGCTGCCACAGATTGAAAAGACCAAGAGAGGCGTAAAAATACAATGCGATATGGGATCCTGGCTACAATCCTAGATCAGAAAAAGAACTTCACTGAAAAAATTAATGCTCTTTGAATCTGAGAGCTATAGTTTAGTCAATAGTACTGTAACACAGTTAATTTCCTAGTTTGAGACTTGCATAATAGTTATATAAAATGTTTATTAGGGAAAGCTGAATGCTATAGTTTAAATGCATTCCCCAAATTTTGTGTGCTGAAAATTTACAACCTGATATCAGCATTGAGAGATCGGATCTTTACAAGGTGTTTAGTCCTTAAGGGGTGTGTCCTCACGAGTGCATTAATATCACTATTGATGGAGTGGGTTTATTATCAACAGAGAAAGTTCATTATAAAAGTGGGTTTGTCCATATTCTTGTTCTTTTTCCAACTCTACCATGACATAACACAACATGAAGGACCTCACCAAATGCTAATGGCTTAATCTTGGACTTCCCAGACTCCAGACTGTGACTGTAAGAAATAAATATGTTCTTTATAAATTATCTAGGGTCCAATACCACCTAAAAATGGGGTGATAGAAGCATACATGCTTATAAATTACCCAGCACAAATGGAGTAAGAAACTAGGCAAGAAGTAAGTAGAAACACTCTATATCACTTTTGTAATGTTTCTGTAAGGCTCACATTATTTCAAAATATGCTTTAGAGTGGGCTGCACATTAATGTTAATGATTATGTGTCACAGATGAATAAATAGGGATTGTGTTAGTTAAGGTTACTATTGCTATGATGAAACATCATGACCAAAGGCAAGATGAGGAGGAAGGGTATATCTGGCTTATGCCTCCATATCACAGTTTGTCACTGAAGGAAGTCAGGACAGAAACTCAAACAGGGAAAGAAGCTGGAGGCAGGAGATAATGCAGGGGCCATGAAGGGGTGCTTCTTACTGGTTTGCTCCCCATGGCTTGCTCAGCTTGCTGTCTTATAGAACCCAGGACTGCCAACCCAGGGATGGCACCACCCACAAGGGGCTGTGGCCTCCCCCATCAATTACTAATTAAGAAAATGTCCTCACAGCCTTGCCTACAGCCCCATCCTATGGAGGCATTTTCTCAGTTGAGCCTCCCCAAGCTGCTTTTTGTCATGATGGCTTATCACAGAAACAAAAACTAAGACAGGTCTTTTTCTAGCAAAGGCTACAATGGTACCTTCCAATCTAGAGTACAACCTTCTTATTGCAGTTTGGTAGCTCTGGTCATTGTTACCAATTTCTCTTCTACCAAGTGCTAATACATTGTTTCAACCTTATTCTGTTCTATTATATTCTAGTCATTCAAAAGTTATTAACAAACAGGGAAGTGTACTCTTTCCAATAAATGACAAACAGGCCTTTTTGTGAATCTAGCAGCTGTGTTGAAGAGCAAACTTTCAAAATTGTATTAATTGAGGATGTGCCACTTGACAATGAAAGTGGGGGACAGATGAAGTTAATCAGGGAAGGAGACAGATAGAAGGAAAATACCTTTATTTTGCATTTTATTTCTGTTCAGGCTTTCTACATAAATTAAGTTTCACTCTATGTATCTGTTCTTTGGTACACTCTTCTCAGTAAAAATCAGCATCGTTGTTGATGGGTTTTCTGTCACCCTGCTCTCTAGCACAGGGGCTTCCTATGTCACCATGGTATATCTCAATTTGCATTGTAATCACTCACTAGACATTTGAAATTGTCATTTCTCAGACTCTCAAATTCCTTCCTCTGATTCTATAATTCTCTTTCACACATAATGGGCTTCAGTTTTCATTTTCTGGCTACTTTCAGACCTTTCACTCTTTCCCATTCCTGTACCTTTCACCCTAATTTTTAGTTAACCATCTTAATGGAGCATGTCTTAGGTGTAAAACCCCAAGTATACAATGCCTCATCATTTTAATCTTCCTGGCTTTTTCAACTACTGACAATGTTACCAAAGGCTGGCTACTGTCAGCTGGCTCTACTGTAATTGCAGCTATCAAATCTTGGATGACCATTAACTGCTCATAAAAACCTTTCATTTTCCACTACAAAAAAAGGAGTTTATGAGGTGCCTCCACAATATCTTCTCTGGCTCCAGTTACCGTCTATGAGTACAGCATTTCAACTCCAATTCTCTCCATTTCAAAGCCTCTCTCTCTCTCTCTCTCTCTCTCTCTCTCTCTCTCTCTCTCTCTCTCTCTCTCTCTCTCTCTCTCTCCTCTCTCCTTGTTTTGTGGCAGAAACAGTTCTTCTTGCTCTTGCTACTATTGTTACCCTCCTCCAGTCCATCATTAAAAAAAGAAAATCTGACTAAAAGATGCCAATCTCTTCCTCAAAATCTTCCAGTAGAGCCATCATATCCCTCTATAAAATGGTCAAATTTACCATTCCACATTGCTTCGTGTTATTTCCTGTATATCATGTCTTTAAGTTTCCATCAACCTGAACTATTTGTTCTTTTCAAGGGAGCCCCAAATTCCATGCCTCAATGCTTTCTAAAGTCAACGTATAATCTTTTATTTCTATGATTGGAGTTCAAACCCAAACCACATCAGTTGAAAGTTGGGTAACTTTTGTTAAGGATACAGAATTAATGATAGTTGGCTCATTCCCTAGTTGCTTTGTGAGAATCAAATAATGATTGTTGCAATACTGAAAAATAAAAACCTATATAGTGCTAGGGAACAATGGGGAAGGTTATTTCATTTTTTATTCCACAAATATTCATTTAGCACCCACTGTTGACAGGCATCAGTACTGCAACTATTCACTTTCCCAATGAACACTATCCATGTCCTTACAGAGTAGAACTAATCTACATCCACTGAGCTACCTAAACAAAAGCAACTGAGAAAATTCAAACTCACATAAGCAAGAGATTTGGAAATAAAGTTAAAACATTTTCTCATAGGTTGATGGCCAGTTTTGGCTTAAAACCACCCTCCAGTAGATCATACATCATCATAATTGCATTTGTGGACAGCAAAATCAGTTCAGGTCATTAACTTAAAGGGATTTTGAAATTTTATGAAAATCAGACTAGAATCTTTTATTTCCCAGAACAAAAAAAAAATCTGTTTTAAAACCTGTATTGCTTTAAGTAAGCCCGTATCTTGAATCTCTTCAATCCATGCCAGATGGGATGTTAAGGAGCAGATTGCACACACAAGCTTGCAAGAGAACATGGCTATGTAAATATAGCTTCTCTTCATGATGGTTGTGACTCTACTTTGTATAGGAGACCTCACTGAAAAGAGTGTTGCTGGTTAATCACCAATATCAAAAGAACATGCCAAAAGAACATTTTTACAGTACTAACAGAACTTGTTATTCTAGTACCCCCAAACTGAATTGTTGAATCCTAGGGAATTAGAGGTAGCTAGACAAAAGCTACCCCAGTGAACAGGCTGTTTCTCTCTCTCTCTCTCTACCCTTCTTTTTGAAAACAATTGAAAATAGAAATTTCAAAGCTTAAAAAACTTCGAGGCAATTTAATTTAAGTTGCTTCCCATGACTTTAAACACTGAATATTCACACCTACGTCAGTACTACATTGAGAACCTCCTACTCAGAAACTGTATTTAGGAAAGGAAGGATGCTGTGGTCTTAATTGAGGACTAGATTTGAGGGATCTTAAGTTCTGAGATGAATTCTTCAGCAAGACTCCGGAGTTCAGCCAATTTTATCCTTACTCCCCCATGGAGAGTCTCATAAACCCTCTCCTTAGAAATAATGACAGGAGATTAAAAATTATTTATTACAAGATAAACAATAACTTCTTAAAGACTCCTTCACAGGTTCGTTACATAGATTCTGATTCAAACAATAGGTTGTTCCTCATCATCTGGGTGTACACTGCGTTTCAACCCCTGCTAGAATCCCAAAGGACAGGCATTGCTATGTATTGCTGCTGACAAGACGTGTCCCCTGTTCTTTAATAGTGCCTGTTCCATTGTTAGATTTTAACACATAGGGCACACCATCATTGCTGATCATCCCTCTTCTGGGAAAATCAATTTTAGCTTTGGTGTTTAAGCTATAACATGGTCAACTTGCATATCTGGCATACCACTGCACACGCCACCATTTTCATGCTTTTTTAGCTTAAGCCAAGCCAGGGGAGTAGGCGTCATCCGAGATAAAATCTTGCTGACTTTTTTCCTTCAAAGAAAAGCTAGCGAACAGGAGGTAATAAATGCTATGCTTCCTACTCAGACTCTGTCACATAAGATGTCACTTCTTTATTTTAATTATATTCCTTGCCAGCTCAAAGAGGCAAGGAATTTTGCTGCACATTATCCTACCTTTGTTAGAGTTCTTCACTAGCAACAGTGGAAGGTCTTTCATTTGTTGTGCCAGAGCTGGTCTTAACCCAGCCACTCCCTTGTATCTTGAGAAAAGAACTAGTTAATGTATTGTCGGGGGGGGCAGACCAAACAGTTACTGAAATGCAGCTATATTTGAAATATAAAATGTCTCTCTGAAGCAATGCAGCAGTAAAGAGAGTTTAAACTTTTTATTTTAAAGAGAAAAACCCACACAGGTACAGTCAAGTAGAGACATTGACCAAAGGGGTGAACAAAATGCAGGCATCATCGAGAATATGGGATAGAGAGAAAACTAAGGTTTCCTCTTATTAGAATTTGGGAGGCCAGGTTTTGGAATAAGGTTCTGTTTGTGTGCTTGAAAGGCACAGAGACCACTGATAGAATAATGAAGAAGGACTCTAGGGAAGGGAAGGCAGACTATTCAAGGAAAAGGCACACTACATCCCCTACCACAACAGCAGCAACTGGAGTGAAATTCTGACAGAAAGTCCTAGCAAACAGTACAAAATATATTCTTCATGATTGTCCCACTTTGATGTGGGATCATTTATTGGGAACAGATACCCAACTTCTGGCAGCCATTGGCTGAAGGCTACTGATGTAAAAGAAAGGGGTTTATTTCACTGCTATATGCCATTGGTTTTTCCATTTTCAAAAAAAAAAAGTTCTCATGTGCAGAGATTCAGATACTGGCAGCTAGAAGCTGGAAGGAGGCTAGAGCTTGGTGGGTGTTCAGGGTCAAAGAAGAGCAGCGCACTAATAGGTTCTATGTTCTCTTTGTACTGAATCAGGGTATCCTGAGTGAGAATGTTGTATCGGTCCCTGGTTATGGAAGCTCCAGATACAGTTGGTGGATGTAGAATACAAAGCCATAGGATAGAAACAAGGTCACTATATAAAGGAGGGAACAATGACCTAGTTGCCCTCTTCTCTCACTACTATTATCTGCCACTTGTTTCTACTCAGATGAGACACTTTTGCCTTACATACTAAAAGTCAAGGTGTAGGATTTTTTTTTTTTGATTTGTCTGTGGAAAGATGCAAAACATGGATTTGCTCCTTAAAACAAGTTTGTCAAGTTTTTCCCAAGATGTTATATAGGTTAAAGTACTAGCAAATGACATATATTTCTTGAGGGTTTTATTTTTGAGAATTCCATACATGCATACAATGAAATATGATCATATCTACACCTCACTTCTTTCTTCCAATTCCCCCTATTTCATCCTTAAAGCACTTCATATTTTTTGATAACCCACTAAGTCTAGTTAGTGCTGCCCATATGTGCATGAGTGTGGGTCATCCACCGGAGCAAGAAGAGAATCCAGACAGTTGACACCTGTTCAAGGAAAAGTGACCCCTTCCAACAACTATCCACTGACAAAAGCTTCTACAGGAAGTGGGGTCTGGAAATTCTCTACTCCAGCTATGCTGGCTTGATCACATTATGTATATGATGGATAAAACTACTCCAGTTTGGCTGGCTTGATCTTGTGTATGTAATGCATAAATAACCACAGGTGTGGTGAGTTTCTGAGTGTACTAGCCATTCCATGCCCACAAGATAGCATTTTACAACATTCTCCCCATCCTTCAGTTCTTACAATCTTTCCACCTCCTTTTAAATGTTCCCTGAACCTTGGTGATAGAGATGTTAATGCAGATACTCCATTAGGGCTGAGAACTCAGTCTCTTCTTTTCAACAAGTTAACCTGTTATTCTCTGCATTAACCACTGTCCACTGAAGAAAGAAGCTTCTCTGATCAAGGCTGAGAGCATCCCGGGTCTATGTATACAGCACAATAACTTAGCAAAATGACAATAGCAAGTTAGACCATAGGTCCACAAACTGCCCAGCTGTGAACTTTTATCAGGATTACAGTACCAGGCATGAAATAACCTCCTGAGGAGCAGACCTCAAATTCAATCACAAAGCCTTTGCTTACCTCATGACAGTCAAGCCACTGCTGAGCCAGTAGGTACAACTTGCCTGGTCGGTCAGCACTGCAACATACAGGGTCTAGTGGTGAGTAAGATCGCTGTTATGATTACTCCACCTTCAGCCTGTAGAGCACCTTACAGTACAATGAAAACTAACCACAAGGAGGAAGCTCCTCAATTGCTTTATATTTCTCCATATCCTGTAGCCAAAATTTGTGGAGCCTTCAGCAATAGGCTCTTAGCATGTAGTATACTGTGAATAACAAAGAATAATGGCAATACCTCTGGAGCCTCCCTGACTTGTGGGGAGGTATCCGATACCTGGCTCTATGATTTTCGTTCAGTAAACTCTGTCTTCTGGTAGCAACATTGCCCACCCATACAGGGCAATTCCATTCAAAATCTTTTATATTAATAATGAGGATGATAATAATAATAGCTATTATTATTAAGTGGATGGGTGTTTTGCCTACATGTATATCTGTGCACCACAATTGTGTCTGGTGCCTGAGAAGTCAGAAGAAATCACTGGATCCTCTGGAACTGGAGTTACAGACAGTTGTGAACTACCATGTGGATGCTGGAAATTGGACTGGATCCTTCAGAAGAGCTGAGCCATCTCCCCAGCCTCACAACTCTTTTAAGTTGTATTATGAAGTTAGCTTACTAAGATGTGGGTTTCTCTAAGGTTTTTCATAGATTCTTAGTTTTGGTTAACACCCCTCCCACTAGTCTCCTTTTTCCTTCTGCTTTCATCCCCACTTAAACCTTTAACCCTAAGTAATTTCCCCTCTTTTTCCATTTTGCATGTTGTCTGTCTCTTCACTTAAAGAAAAAGATTTCTTTGATTTTTGATCCTGTGTGTGTTTGTGTGGATTTGCACGTGTGCGTGTAGGTGCCTGTAGAGGTCAGAGGCAATGAACACTCCTGGTGCTGGAGTTTCAGGTAAGTGGGAATCGCCTCACATGGATGATGGGAACTGAACTCCGGTCCTCTGCAAGAGCAATGTGTGCTCTTAAGTGCTGAGTCACCTCTCCAGACACTATTTTTATTTTAAGTTGTGTTGTGAGACAGAAAGACTTCCATGTTTTTTCATATCCCCTTCCTTTGGGTTAGTACTCCCTTTCACTTCCTTTCCCCCCATACTCCCACACTCTTCCTTCTTAAGTTTTTCTACCCTCAGTATTCCAACTTATTAACATGTCTTTGCTTTGGGGTTAATCTGCCCGTTTCCCTCCCTAATGTGTTTTTGCCCCCAAAGGCTTCTTTCTAGTCTGGCTTCCACTTGTGCTTTAAGTTAAACTTGTACATTGGGAGGCAGTGAGAGCAGGAAAAATAGTCTTCCCCAGGGAAGAGCAAACCAATGGGTTCTCTAACAACAAATGGTCAGTCTTAAAGCATATATATATACAAGAAACATATGTACCAAGCAGGTTGTTTTTATATAGTTAGGAACACACATACATACATATGTACACACACATCTATATAACAACAATCAAAGGAAAAGAGACCATGAATTTAAAAGTGAGCAAGGAAAAGCAAAAGAAAGAATAAATTATGCAATTATAAACTAAAAATTTAAAATTATAATAATGTTTAAATTAAAAGAAAAAAGATTTGAAGCTCAAATTCATATATGAGAGAGAATGTAGGGAATTTATCTTTCGAAGCCTGAGTTACCCCACTAATTATAATTTTGCCCAGTTCCATTCATTTCTTGCAAATTTCATGGTTTCATCTTTCATTACAGCTGAGACATTCTTTATATAAGACATTTAAAAATTATTTTATTTTATGAGTATGATTTTTTTGCCTGCATTTATGACTCTGAAGCACTTGTGTGTCTGGGGCTGTGGAGGCCAGAAGAAGGTGTCGGATCCTCTGGAACTGGAGTTGCAGATAGTCGTGAACAGTTATGTGAGTGCTGAGAACTGAACCCGGGTCCTTTGGGAAGAGCTCTATCCCCACAAGATATTGTGTCTGTTCGATTTGTATGCATTATGCATTTAATCTTTACAACAACACTATAAAGCAGGTACTATCATTATCTCTTATACCTAAAAAATCGAAGACACAGAAAGATGAAGTAGCTTGCTGAAGATGGCCAAGCTAGAAATTATCCTCAGCAACCATGTTAATGATGGAAAGGGGATAAGCGATAGGCAGCACAAAAGGATCACAAAGAAATGAAGATAAGCAATATAGCAAGGAAGGTAGAAAAGAAAAGTTTCTTGGTAGTAGATTGGACCTGAGGACTTAAAAATACTAAAAAATAGGAAATAATTACTAGTAATTATCTAATCCCTTTTCCTACCACAGGAAAAGACCAGTTTAAAAGAGAAACCACCAGGCCAACAGGATCTAAATAAGTGCTCAGATGAGCTAATGCATACCCAAACATTAATCTTGCTACTGCAAATTTGATGAGCTAAACTGAATAAAAATAGCACAATAAATATAAAGGAAAGATGTTGTTTTTAATTAAATTTGCCTTTTCTTTGGAATTAATTTCCAAATGTAAACAAGGTGTTCATGATTATCATAAGCAAGATGAGATGAAAATGGAAAACGATGTAGTTTTATAAGATAATAAAGTGATAAGTTGACTTTGAACAGAAAATAGTTCTGGATAGAAGCTGTTGAAAGTTTTACACCTTCCAAGTAGCCCATCTAAATACTTGAAATAATGTTTCTATTAGAAGCTAAGCGTGCAATGCACTTGAAAGAGAGTTTTAGGTGGCTTTTGTTGTCCAGCCTTAGCCTATCTATAAAACTGGGCAAATAGCAGCAGATAAAAGCCAGCATGGGGGAAAAAGGTCACTGCAACCTTTTCTGGAACCAGGTTATAAGCACATGATTATAATCCCAGAAGTTGTGAGGCAAAAAGACAGTTGCAAGCTCAAGGCCTGACTGGTATATAGCCAATTCTAGGCTCACTGGGAAATCCTGTCTCAAAGGAAAAAAAAAGATAAAATGAATAGAAAATAAGGGAAGAATGGCAGGGCAGGGGAAAACAAAATGTTTTCTGGAACCAAAGTTGTTAAGAAAAGTTGTCTAAATTCATAACTGACTATAGAAGAATATAGAAAGCAATAGCTACCAATAGTCAATAGAGACAAGTGCAAGAACATTCATAAACTCATGGCAAAGAAGCCACAGACAGCTGAGAATCCTCCTATTCATTTTATAATCCATCAGAGTGATGAAAATGGAAGCTCAAAGTGAACATATCATTTTGGAGTGGAGGTACCTTTTCTAGTTTTGTTCACTGGATGAGCCCAGAGACAATGAAATCCAGTAGCAATGAACACACCTAAGATCCTGATTTGGTTTTTAGTATTTACCTCTAAGAAGAAATAAAGTTCTATAAGGAAATGGCTGGTTTTAGCTCTTGGACAGGGAAAGCACAGTAATAATTTTGAAATATGTTAGCATGTCAAGGAGTAAGAAAAGCATTTATAATATTAAAAGGACATGAGGGCCAGCTTGAGATCATTCCTACTGGGCAAATTTGAGACAATTTGAGTATCAAAAATAATAATAGCCATAAATTAGTGTTGGCTGAATAAATAAAATCCCATGGGACTAAATGATACTTAGGAGAAAAGAGGAGAGGAAAGAATAACAGAAATGATATTTTCTATATAAGGATGCTGACTAATAAATGCAGAAGTACTGGCAGACATTTAAAAAATAACCCTTTTGAAAACAGAATGCAATCATTGGTTGTCACAAGAATGATAAAGCCATTGAGTAAAGGGTTCTTGAGAACATGTTTTTAGATGGTATCAACATCTACTCTCGCATACTTATTGATTGCAAAGCTTTCCTCTGTATTATTAAAATCTGGTGGGTTCAGTAAAGTGTCCACCTCTAAAATGTACCTTGTAATGAGTACTGTCTTCAGAGAGTTGTTATAAAGATTAAATAATCCAATCTATATGAAAGACAGAGCAGCAGAGACCTCAGTAGAGGCTCCATATATTAACAGTGGTATAGTAAAGAAAATCATGACTATATCTAAACTCAGAGCCTAGAATACTCTCAGTTCAAATGGTTTTCTTATCACTGTTTTCCCAAAAGACCCTAAGCAAATCACACTTTGGGGTAATTACATGGACCCTATCAAAAACCGACAGAGAGAGCATCTCAACAGCAAGAGAATGTGTGTGTGTGTGTGTGTGTGAGAGAGAGAGAGAGAGAGAGAGAGAGAGAGAGAGAGAGAGAGAGGGGAGAGAGAGAGAGAGACAGAGACAGAGACAGAGACAGAGACAGAGAGATCAGTCTTCTCCAGACCCGTCAGTGATGGAACTGCTCCTCGGCTCACCAGAAAAGACAGCATGCTACCCTCCCTTCCTTCCTCCCAATAGGAAAGAGACAGAAGGGAGTAAAGAAGTTTATTAAAAGTGTAGACTTCTGCTGAGATCTCTGAAAGAAGATTAAAGTTATACAGGACCTATTACTCCAATGCCAACTGCTTTATTTCATACCTGTGAAGATTTCACTACTTAGAAAAGGTGTCTGGATGAGAAGTGTGTCCCTTATAGTTACTTCAACTCAACACACATATTCACCTATTCATGTATTCATTGAGAAGGGGATGATGAAGCAAGCAGGAGTTTGCTCTGGGTCATCTCTTCATTTAAGACTATTATTATCAGGGCACCTTGGACCTTACATTTATAGCGTGACTTTGACAGCAATGAATTATAATTACCAGTGTCATATTTTCTTAGACATAGAACTTTCTCTAATGACCTGGGCCTACTCTACGTACTCCCACAGAGCAGGTCATGAGAATTAGGATGTTGAAGCCTTCTGAAACTTCAACTCCTGAGAAACAGATCTGTTACTCAGATCTTTGAGTCCTTTGGTAGGATAGCTTTAAGATCTGTATTCAGTACTGGAAGGAATGGTAATCCCCCCAAAAAAGTCATTTTGCTTGATCTAATACTCTTTCCTTTTCTTTTCTGGTTACCATTCTCTCCTTGCCTCAGGTTATCATTTATAAGGCTACTGTGTCAGAAGCCTCATCCTTCTGGAGAAACATAAATTAACATGCCTGGCTGAAACAAAACTGTTGCTCCTAGAATCCTGAATAAACTATGTAACCAAATCAGTCATGGAAACTGCTGTAAAAAGCTACATTGGAAACATGCATCTATCACTAAGAGATGATGTAGATCCCTGGAAAAAGTTTTGGTACTGAATTTCTACTGAACTGACTTAAATGAACAGCAAAGAGCAGTTTATAATCCATCTGGAGACAAAATCATGTTCTTATATGGCCCCATTACTCAAAACATTTACCAAGTGCCACAGTTAAAAATCTGAAGCAGGGGTTGAAAAGAAGTGAATAGTGATGGGACCCCAACAAATGTCAAGGAAATTGTAGCTGCTCTCTGGACTGAGGTAATTTACTAGTTGGAAGGTAAATTACTCTCTATTTCAACAATTAACACAACCCTGTCAGTTTATAGGGGTGGAACATCAATGTTCTTCTTAAGTACTCATAAGTGTTGATATTTGGATAATGGGCTCTTTTCAACATTAATTTTTTGTTCTTGTTCTTAGGAGCTCAAGAACACGAACAAATGATAGGGAAGTACATACTCTAATGTACAAGAGGTCTTGAGCATCCAATGCTTTGCTATGATAGTCAAATCTTGAGCTAATAACTTTAAAAGAATTAACCAATAACAAAATAGATTGTACTAAAGCCAAAAATTGTGGATTGATTATTTTCTTCAAAATCATCTCAGGGTCATTATAAAAATATAAACTTTCATTGTTTTATTGGTGTTTGAAATATGGCCACAGAACAGGTGACTTGATACTATGTCAGGTACTTTGTCCCCAAGTAATTATGAAAAAAACATTAACATAACTTTGGCACATTTGAGTGCAATTACCTCCCTTAGAATAGTTGCAGAGAAACATAATTTTTTGTTTTCACATCTGAGAAAAATAAAAATCCCTAACCAGGCTGCTGATAAATGTGTAAACTCTTAGAAAGAGATACCCTCCCTTAAGCATTTGTAGAATAATATTAAAAAGGGCCCGGAGCAGCGCATGGTTCAGCATTTAAGGAAATTTGCAGCTCTTATAGAGTATTCCTTTGGTTCCCAAGTAAGTGACTTACAACTGCCTATAACTCAAGATCAAGAGAATTTGATGCCCTCTTCTGGTCTTCACGGACACTCATGCACATATGACACAAATGTACATATATATCTTGAAATTAAAGAAAGGATACTGGTGTGGAAATGTCAGAATGCAAGATATTATAAAAAAACTGATCTTCATTATATGAAGAACCATTTAATGAATACTTGTCCTATATGAAAACCTCAAGAAGCTTTTCTGCAGCTGAAAGTCATCACTGTGTCCTAGCTGATCCTTTTCAATCAAATCAGTTCCCCAAAAAGTCAAAAATTAAATATTAATTTCTAATACTTTCCCTTAAAACAGTAAGAGATGGGGTCTTGAGTAGAAAGTGCCGATCAATATCATATAGCTTTAATATCATAGTTATGTGAGCATTCAAATAGTCTTGGGAAAGCATAATTTTTTAAAAAAATAAAGAAATGAACAAAATAGCTTCAATATTTCCACCAAAAGCAGTATGTGTTGCCACAAGTGATGGTAAGATGAATCCACGTGTTGAACTCTATTTGCTTCCTCTATTTTATCATTTTATGTTTTTTCTGTTCTTGAGTGCTTTGAATTATTTTTAATATTTTCCTACTTCAATTTATTTTATTAGTGTATATCATTGTAAAATAATGACAGGTTTAATGATGTTTTCACACCTGAATGTCATGTACTTTGCTCTGTTGCTGCTTAGCAATGTTGTCCTTTAGTGTTTACTCTAAAAATTACAACCAATAGAAACTTACTTGCCTATTGAAAACTGACACTCCTCTTAAAAACTGAAAAGTTCATTGCTTTTTTTTATTTTTCACTCTTGTATTGCTTTTATGTATCATATTTCTAATTATTTTAAACAATACAAAATACTGTGCTATCATAGACTTGGGTTTTCAAAAACTTTGCTACTGTATCCTTCAGTATAGATTCCTAGCATTTTCCTGCTTTGGACAAACATAAATCCTTGAATATGTAGCTTTGTAGCTTGTATCAGTTCTCAAATGTTACATCTTTGAATATGACCTTTGCTACATTTTTTCACACTTCTCATCTGTATCTAAAATAATACATATTGCAGTTTTTCATTTTGTTCCATGGACATCTGTGCTTCTGTCTCTACATTCCGTCCTGTTTTTCATGTTGTTTGGATATTTGTTCTTACCATCATTCCAGTTTGCTATTGACTTTTAAGGTACGTCTGACATGTGATTTAGTCAACCTATTTAGTTCTTAATTATAAATAGTGCATCTTCACTTTTTGAATTTCTATCTGATAACTCTATATTTTATAGTTTCATGATGATCTATCTATTCATTTAAACTCTTGAAAATATTAATCACAAGCATTTTACATTTTATTTTTGAAAACTGTATTTTTCAACATCCCCATGTTTCAGTCAGTTCATATTGAAACATGGTTGGTTATTTTTTATTGAGTGCTAGAAAAGCTTTTAGAAATAATTTGATAGTTTAGATGATGTTTTAGTATTAGAGAGAGAATTTACTCTTGCTTCTGGCACTCAGGTGGTCTAAGAAGGCCACTTTAGTCTCATCAAAGATTCAGCTGCTTCAAAATTGACACAAAAGTAACCATCTTATTGAGTATAACTTCTGATAATAGCATCTCTAAACCTTGGTCATTTTGACATTGAAGAAAACATAACAGCAGTATACTCACTTTTAGAGCCCAAACACTTAAAACTATATTGATCATTCATATTCAACTAGATGACTTTCATTTTGACAGTGTTTTAAGCATAGGCAAATGAAATGTAAGAGTCTATTCTCAAAACCTCAAAAGTGGCTTTCAGATCAATATTTTCTATTTAAATTGTAATTATAGCACCTGTAGTGTTCAGAAACAATTCATACTAGTAATTTGAAAGATACCTTTAATCTATAACAACATGAAGCCATACAATATAACTAGTAAATGTATATTCAAAAGTCTTTACCAAACCCATGCTCAAGAGCTGAATTATTTAGAGTTTATGTACCATCTCATATCATAATGTTTCTTTTCTTATAAATGGAGAAAAGAGAAAGGGAATTGTGTTAGCATCATTATCTACTGCCACCCTCGACAGCCTGTAATAAGCTTTAAGACTATCTTCCTTTACTACAGAACAATGACTCAACTACAGTTACATAACACACAGTTCCCAGGAATCCAAATCTCTCATTTTCTCCTTAGTCTCAGAGGCACTTATTGTTTGAAGCTATAAATGATTTTAAGGAAATATTCAAGCTGAAAATGAAGGAGAAAATGCAAGAGTCTACCAAGTTGTGCTTACCATTATGATGACCTATCTCAGTTGTCTAGCCACACATTTTGAGTCTTTCAAGTGTTGACACCGAAATTATATGACCCTGAGAATAGCATCTCCGTAGGGGATGTGTTAGTTACTTTTCATAGTTATGACCAGAATGCTTGTCAGAAACAACTAAAAAAAGGAAAGATTTTGACTTAGGGTTTCTGAGATGTCAGTCCCTGGTCCTCGACTCCATCAAATCTGGACCCTTGGCGAGGCAGAGTGTCATGGCAGCAGAAGCATGTAGTGGAAGAAGCAGACAGGAAGCAGAGAAAAGAGGGATTGGAGGCCTGTTATAGCCATCAAAGGCATACCCTCAGAGATTTCCTCCAATTAAGCCCAGCTCCTAAAATTTCCAGAACTGCCCAAAATACCACCATTAACTTGGGAACCAAGTGTTCACCTCATGAACCTGTGGGAAAATTTTCATATTCAAACCATAACAGTATCTTGTTTGCTTTACTCTGTCTTCTCAGAAAATAGAATTAACAGGTACGTAAAGGGAGATAACTCCACAGGGGAAACTATCAGGTAGTTGAGGAAGAGGCTAAAATGCATCAGCATGCTTTGTAACCCAAGAAAGCCTATTTAGAATAGAGAGATAGAATCATCTTGTCAGTTAATGCTCAAATAGACTTCATTACTGAGAACTGCCATCTAAGAAGATGCTACATTTGAATTTTATTTTGTTTCATTAGGTGTCTATTTTAGTTTTATGTGTATGAGTGTTTTCCTGCGTGTCTGTGTGCATGTGTGTTCCTGTATCCACAGAGGTTGTCAGAAGTGTTGGGTCCCTTGGAACTGGAGTTACAGATGGTTGTGAATCACCATGCAGATGCTTGGAACAGGACCCAGGTCCTCTGCAAGATCAACAAGTGCTTTTAATCTCCGAGGCATGTCTCCAGTCATTAAACTTGAATTTTAAAAATGCAATGTAAGTTTAAATTTTAATGAGACACTTTTAATACAGTCTTTTGGAGAGGAATTAGAAATGCTCTCTCAAATATTGCTGATGGGAGTGTACATTAGCATGACTTGTGTGAGTAAGTATCTATCTAGTTGCTTGGAGTTAGCAATTCAATCTCTGTATACTACCCAACATATTCCCGACTCCTGTGTTTGAGAAAATGTATTGCAACATTAATAGCAAGTACTGAAGCACCTAAGTGTTATGTAAGCTGGGTTAAATAAATCATTGTATTATTCTATATTATAAACCAGTTAAACATTATGTAACTGCATACAGAAGTGTGTGAACTGCATAAGTACTACTATGCAATCAGTGATTCTTGTACTAGCATCTTCAGTGGATTTGTGGGAGGGTGAAAGATTTGGTAGATGATAGCTTTGAAGAAAGGGAAAAGAGCAGTTTATCACATGGAAATGAAATTGAATGGCATATTAAACTTTCCATGTTTATTAATACAGACTATAATGCATATACATTAATTTGATTTAGTTTGTATTGAAATTATTCAGGTATTATAAGTTCTTAATGTTCTTAATGTAAATTTTAAGAAGTTGTAGGTATAAATTGTATAAGCAATGTACTGAGTTATTAATGTTTGTGCTGGTTGTGTTTGATTTTCATCAACTTGATATATGCTAGAGTCTTCTAGGAAAAGAAGACATCAATTGAGGAATTATCTCCAACATATTATTCTGTAGGCAGGTCTGTGGAGCATTTTCTTCACTGATAGTTGATACAGAAGGGCCCACCCCATCCTGGGTGGTGCTGTGCTTTGGAAGGTGTTTCTGGGTAGTGTCAGAAAGCAAGCTGAGTGATCCACGGAGAGAAAGCCAGGAAGTAGTGTTTCTCCATGGTCTACTTCATTTTCGGCCTCTATGTTAATTCCCTGCCTGAGTTACTGACAGACTATGATCAAGACATATAAGCTACAGAAACCCTTTCCTCCCCAAGATGTTTTGGTCGAGTTCTTTACCATAAAAATAGAAAGAAAACTAGGATATTATTTGTTTAGATGATGAAGAAATATTTTAGAATTAAAGACTAACAATCATAAATTTGTACTTAAATCTATATACAATCTGTTCTCATAACGTAGTTAAATTTGTAATTCTAGTCGCAAAAACTGTCAGAAGATGTTCTCTATAACACTAGTAGATTTTAAAAAAATAGCTCTAAAATTCTCAACTTGTAACCTTGAAATTACAAATGTTTATTATTATAAACTACATTTGTTAATATGTTTGCACAAAAAGATGTTTTTTCACTTAAAAATATGAACTTCATTTGATGAGCTGCTGTGAACTCTGGAGTCTGTTTTCAACAACTGGACATTGAATTTACTCATCATCCTTGAGATAATTAACCTGCATATTATGACCAAAGCAATCTAGCTTTAATTGCTTAACTGATGTAAAAGACCATGTAGATTCTCTAAAAACAAGAAACAAGTTTAAATGTTCTTTATTGAAGTTATTTTCCATGTAAAATAAATAAGCACACAGAGTAACTAAGAAAAGGGACCAATTCTTTTGTCTTTCATTATAAGGCATAGGCATAAATACCAGAGTTATTTTTCTCAAAGAAGATGGAGCCATGCTGTCCTGAGAGCAAAAGGAAGAAAAATGTGTGTGTGTTTGGGGGAAGGCATACCCTACCTGAGAGCGTTTTAGGTGAAACTGAGTCTTTGAGGAGATGAGTGAAATCTCCAAAAAGAGGAATATACCAGTATAGCAAAATTGTGTCCACAAAAATGGAAGTCCTGAAGGCTAAGGGTAAACTTTTTAGGAGATGGCTGAGATCTCATCCTTTTGAAATCAGACTCTTTGGAAGTGGCAGATGCCAACTGGATGAAGCAGACAGGATGGTACCTAGGAGATATGGCAGGCAACACAACTCTTTGTTTTATTACTAAACATGATTTCTTCTGGTGTGCCACATAGAGATGTGCAATTGTATTTACCAGTGCACGAAGGAGAATGTGACTGGATAAAATATAAAAAGAAAGAGATTAGTTTTAGAAATTAAGAGTTGTAAGTTTCTATGTGTAGTTGAGTGGGGTTGGGGTAAATCATTCAGGAATAACTAAACAGCAGACAATTGCAAATATCGTTTAGAAGGGGAAGATGGGGACAAGGAAGTTGAGACTGTTGTATGAGATGGGCATTGCTCCTGTCGCAATTCATGCTGTAGCTGAAACGCTGGGCAACAGGCTCTGTGTTGGCTTGGATACATTTTTTCCTACTGCTCCCTACTCTACACATTTCTATTTCTTTCTCTTTTCTTTAATTTCCTTTCTTCTCACCTTTATCTAACACCCCTCTCTGCTGCTAACTTCGCCACTTGATGCTTGCCCTTACTCATTAAACATGCCTAAACTTTCATTTTATAAAGAAATCTTTCCCAAGAGCTACTTCTTTTAAGATCCCCCACAGCCCACTATGCACATATTTTTCTTCCCGGTGACCTTTTCAAAAATAAAAGAGGCATTTGACAATTGCACTTCGTGTACCTCCCCACCACCACCACCACTTTCCAGCTTCCTGCAATCTGGCTTTCTTTTGTAGCTTTTGCAGTAGATGCTCTTAAATTCTCTCTAGCCACACCCTAATGTCTAAATCTAAATTAGATGACTGACCTCTTAGGATCATGAAGTTTTGTTGAGAATACTCTTTACAAATGTTCTTTCCTAACCTTGGCCAGCACTGCTTTCCTCTCTTCTCTCCAATTCTTCCCCTCTCATTTTTCCTTGGCTCATTCTGCTCACTTTATCCTCAAGTTAAGTAGTGCTGCTGTTTGTGTCTTGGTGGATATTGCTTCAGTCTGAAACTGGAAGGAGGGAGACTAACTGAAAGCCACCTAACATGGATGCCATATTCGATCTCTGTCACCAAGAGACTCGCCACCACCACGGGCTGCCACAGACAGCATGAGAAAATGATTAGGTTTTCAGGTGGAGTTTCATCTGATATTCAAATGATTGATAAGATGTCACTAAAATAGAACAATCACAGACTTCTACCTAGCACTTAACATTCCGCCACTCTCAGCTCCTGGCTCTTGAAACTGGCTAAACATGCCGCTTGTGCTGTCCTCTATTGTGACTTATGTTACATTCTCTCAATTCAGAAGTAGGTTTTGATGAGAATTGACACCAATTATTTAGTAAATTGACACCAATTATTTAGTATCAGACCTACATTCCTCTGTCCCTCTCTTTCTCATGTGTCACCAGTAAGAAAGAGGCAAAACTGATAGAAATTTAGGCTGAAAACCTCAGGGCACTCTGAGATCCCTGTGTCATTGCCTTTAGCCCTCTGGCTCTCTTCTGTTCAAGGTCCTTCCTTTCTTGGGCCAATTAATCTTTATCTTTAGCTCTGGGTCCAGGTCTAGTCAGTGTCCTGCATTTCATATCCCTCCCTCCAAGTGATGGTGGGAAAACTGCATATAGATATCCTGCAGGTATTTTGACTCTGTACTAACTTCTTTTCTGTCCCCTTCAACAACTTAACCGCATCCCTAAACAATAACAACACAGAAGTCTTGCATCAGGGAATTGAAAACCATCCTCAACTCTTACTTATCTCTCTTTAGTGCCACCATATATTTCCATCGACGTTGACTCCATGCTATTTCGCCCATCTGGCAACTCCTTCACACCCACTTCCACTGTCCTACTTTCATGCCGCGCCACTTTTTGCCTGGACTTGCATAGCCTCCAGATACTCCCCTCTCCAATCTGTCTTTTACACTTGTCTCAGAAATATGTTTCTTAAAAACAAATATATCCAGTGTCTGGTTTAAAAATCTCTATTGAAAGACTGTTGCAAAATAAATTCCAAATTCATTGACCTGTCTTGCTGGCCAGTCTGAGATTGCCATATGGCCCCCCAAAAAACTATTGCTTGGAGAATTTTTTAATTGGGATAGAATTTACATACAGTAAAATGGACAGGTGTTATTTTGATTGGCTTTGATAAATGCATACACTCAGGTAATGGTCTAATAAAAATACAGACCATTTCCATCACATTAGAAAATTCCCTAATTCCCCTTTCCAATAAATTCCTGCACTCCCATAGACAAAACACTGCTCTACTTATCACCATTGATTAGGCTTGTCTGTTTTCATCATAAAGTATAGCTTCCCTCTGTCACACAACATAATAGTTTTGAGAGCCTTCATTTTGTTTTGCATGCCTGTAGGTTACTGTTTCTGTTGTTGCTGCTGCTGTTGTTGAATGTTCCACTGTAGGATGATACCACTTATTTGAATCATTTCCAGTTTGTGGCTATGATGCAAAAAGCAGTCAAAAGCATTATTATAGAGATGGCTTGGCGGAGCTAAAGCATTTACTTCAGGTACATATTTTGGGATGGGATGTCTGAGTCACAGAAGCATTTAGTTAACTGCATTTGAGAAGGTTTTAGCACTTTGTATGTGTTTATAAGGCATTAAAGTATCTTATTTTCCTAAGTGTCTATTCCAGTATTCCAGTCTGTTCATCATTTTTCTTGGACTAATCACCTTTATATCTATTTCATAGATGCACTGAAAGTTGTCATTTTATGTCCTTACTAGATTGAGTCAGAAATCTATATTAAATTCTTTTCCACCAGAATATCTTTGCATTTGCATTTTCTCAGCTTTAAAAAGCAGAACTTATAAATGTTGATAAAGTCAATTCATCTACTGCTTCGCCAATAAGTTTTTATTGTTTGAATATTGCATATATTTATACAGTGGTTTTGTTTTTCCTTGCGGCAGAGTCTCACTATGAAGCCCAGGCTAACCTGGAAGTCACTATGCAGATCAGGTTGGCCTCAGATTCACAGAGATCTATCTAGCCCTGCCTCTAGTGTACTAGGATTAAAGGCATGTACCGCCATATCAGACATTATGCAGTGTATTTTGATCATATTCATCCACTACTGTCTCCTTCCATTTCCTCCTAGTGTCTTCTTCTCAATCTCACCCCAACTTTATGTTCTTGTTGTCATTGCTGTTAATAACTCCTTGAGTTCCATTAGTGCTGCCCATTATACACATGTGTGTGGAGGGCCACTCAAAGAGGCATGGGTAACCTACCAGCAGCCATGTTGCCATAGGTGAGTGACTCTCTATCCATCAAAAGTCATCAACTAACAATATCTCCTCCACCATGTAGCCCCTGGTACGCCTATCTATCTATGATGGTATTTTTGCCAACTTTATCTTATGCAGGTAACCACAGCTATTGATTTGAAGTGTGAAACAGTCATGCCAGGTCCCAAAATCAGCATTTCATGGCTCTCTTCTCTGTCTTTACACCCTTCTTCCTTTATGTTCTCTGAATCTTTGATAAGGCAAGATTTATATAGATGATTTATCCGTACCTGAATACTCAAAGTTATGCATTTCTGCATTAACCACTTCTCAACTGTAAAAAGTTGTGTTTTTTTGACCAAAGTTGAGAGCAACACAAATTTATGGGCACAGCATAGGTATTTAGAAAGCAGTTTGACATAATGGCTATGGTGGTTTGAATAGGAATGGACCCATAAGCTCATATATTTGAATGCTGAGTAACCAGGGAGTGGCACTATTTGAGAAGGATTATAAGATGTGGCCTGGTTGAGAGTAGCTGTGGCCTTGTTAGAGGTCATGCATCACTGGGAGTGGGATTTTAGGTTTCAAAAGCCCACACCAGGCTCAGTGTCCCTCTAGCTCTCTCTCCCTGTGACTGCAGATCAGGATGTAGAATGCTAAGTTACTTCTCCAACACCACCTCTGTGTGTCACTATGATCCCCACCATGATGATAATAGACTCACCTCTGAAACTGTAAACAAGGCCTAGTTAAATGTGTTCTTTTATAAGAGTAGCTTTGATCATAGTGTCTCTTCACAGCAATAGAACAGTGGCCAAAACATTTACCATTAATTGAAAATGAAAAGACAGGAAGGAAGGAAGGAAGGAAGGAAGGAAGGAAGGAAGGAAGGAAGGAAGGAAAAGAAAGAGAGAAAGAAAGAAAGAAAAGAAAAGAAAGGGTAGGTTCCATTCTAGAGCCTATGATCTCCCCAATCAAGGGCTCTTGACTATTATTTACAGTACCAGGCATAAGATCCATCCTGTCAAGGAGACCTCATATACAATTATCAAGAGGTTGGTTGCCTCCAAAAACCACTGCTGTGCCCACATCTTACTAGGCAGGTTGGTATTGTAGCATATAGGGTCCAGTTGGGTGGCACTATTGATGTATTTTTCCTCCCAGAATCTTGTGTAGTAATTCCAGTACTAACACAGCCATTTAGAAAACCAGTCTAGAGTTTTCTTAAAAAAAAACCCTAAAAATAGGTTTACCATATGACTCAGCTATACTAGTACTAGGCACATACCCAAAGGACTTTACATCCTTCTATAGATATACTTGCACTTCCTTGTTCATTGGGACAGTATTCACAATAACTAGGAAATGGAATTAATCAATATGTTCATAAATTGATGAATGGGTAAAGAAAATGTACATATGTACAATGGCATATTACTCAGCAGGAAAGAAAAATGAAGTTTACAAAAAAATGGAAGGATCTAGAAAAAATGTGCTAAGTGAAGTCACTCAGACCCTGAAACACAAATTCTGCCTGTTCTCTATCCTATGTGATCCTAGCTTAGAATCTTTTGTTTTGTATGTTTAAACTGGAGTACACATGGAAGCCAGGAAATCATTTGCTTCATATTTGTTTCTGTGTGTCATATAATTCCTTCTCAACAAAGAACAAAGTTTCTCTCTGGTAGCTTTCTTCTATATTTTTAATTTTAGCTATTAATATGTCTTTGACACTTTTTGATTTGATATTTGTGTATGGTTTCAGTGTTTGTTATTTGGAATTGTTTTATGCCTATATTAAGAACCAGTGGGCTTCCAATATTTACAAAAAAAAAAAAAGGAGGAGGAGAGGCAAGAGAATTAGCTCAGTGGTTGGGACCACTTGCTGCTTTCCCAGAAGACCTGGATTCACTTCCTAGTGTACACATGGTGGTTCATAGCTCACTATGACTCCAGCTCTAGGGAAGCCAACGTCCTCTTGCAGCTTCACTACCAGACATGCAGTGCATATAGATACTTGCAAGCAAAATATTACAACACATAAAATAAATCTTCTTTCTGGGTTTGGGTTACCTCACTCAGGATAGCGTTTTCTATTTCCATCCATTTGCATGCAAAATTCAAGATGTCATTGTTTTTTACCTCTGAGTAGTATTCTAATGAGTATATAATCCACACTTTCTTGATCCATTCTTCCATTGAGGGGCACCTAGGTTGTTTCCAGGTTCTGGCTATTACAAACAATGCTGCTA
>PVIU01018719.1:0-38304 GCA_004026605.1 Ondatra zibethicus
ACCCCCACCTCTATCCCCACCCCCGTATTCTCACCTTTTGCCTGGAAATCTTGTTTGCTTCCAATTTCCAAGAAGATCTATATATGATTTTCTTTGGGTTTGCCTTGCTATTTGGCTTCTCTGGGCTTGTGAGCTATAAGCTTAGTGACCTTTGTTTTATGGCTAGGGTCCAGTAATGAGTGAATACATACCATAATCGGCTTTTTGGGTTTGGGTTACCTCACTCAGGATAGCGTTTTCTATTTCCATCCATTTGCATGCAAAATTCAAGCTGTCATTGTTTTTTACTGCTGCGTAGTACTCTAATGTGTATATAGTCCACACTTTCTTGATCCATTCTTCCAGGGGCACCTTGGTTGTTTCCAGGTTCTGGCTATTACAAATAATGCTGCTATGAACATAGTTGCATAAATGCTTTTGTAGTATGATTGGGCATCTCTTGGGTATATTCCCAAGAGTGGTATTGCTGGATCCTGAGGTAGGTTGATTCCTAATTTCCTGAGAAACCTCCACACTGATTTCCAAAGTGGTTGCACAAGTTTGCATTCCCACCAAGAAGAACAGTCTCAACATCATCAGCCACCAAGGAGGTGAAAATCAGCACCCTGAGACAGCCCTTCATATCACTGAAATAGCTCTCTCCAAAACACTGGCCATAACAAGTGCTTGTCAGTGTATTGAGAATTTTGACTATCATAAGCTGATAACTGGAAATGAAAATAGGAAGCTATTCTTTGGGAAACAGTCTTAGCATCCTTAAGATTAAACAGAATTATTATGTGACTTGACAATTTATTTCTAGGTAAATACCTCAGAGAAATAAATGTAAATCCACATATAAGCAAGCCTATGTATATACACAGCAGTATGATTTACGACAGCCAACTCCTGAACAAATTCCAATGTCCCTTGGTAGTCCAAAACAATAAAGTTATAATATACCATATGATAGAATTTTATTTGGAAATAAAAGGAATGAACTACAGACCAATGTTAAAACATCCCTAAACTTTAAAAGGATCCAGGAAAGTCAAAGAAACCAGTCACTGCATGATTTACTGTATGTAAAGTGTGGAGAACGGACTGAGAATGTAGATAAGCAGTTGCCTAGAAGCTGGGAAAACTAAGGGAAGATGAGAAGTGCCCTTATTGGCACAGGGTTTCTTCATGGGGATGAAGGACTATGGCCAAATACCTGTGATGATTACACAGTCCTGTGAATACACGTGATGCTATGAAATGGTTCACCTTACAAAGATGAACTGTAAAATTTAAATAGTGTGTGGATTACATCTCAATTGGGATGTTGCTTTTAAAAAGTGTGAGTTCTTAATAGAGACAGAAGAACCTAGATGATATCCATGTTTGCATGTTTCTCCTCTGAACAGGAAGATGCTAACACTCCTAGGAATAGGAGCATCTGACTGACTGTCACTGAGCTGTGCTCACCTTCATCATGAAGGTGCGTATTAGAGGAACTGAAAACGGAGTTTTCTAATATATTCACAGAGAATGGATGCTCTACATGTATTTATGCCTATGCACCACATGTGTGCAGTGCCCAAGGAGGCTAGAGAAAGGTATTGCATCCCTTAGCACTGGAGTTACAGACAGCTGTGTGTCACCAGATGTACTAGGAACCAAACCGAGGTGCTCTAGAGGGGAAACCAGTGTTCTTAACTGCTGAGACATGGCTCCAGACCTTGGTCATTAGTTTTTTTTTTTTTAAGCCATGCCTTCTTTGAGGCCTTATATTAATAATGAATATTAAACTTAATGCATCCAGTATATTGATCTCTCTGATATTTGAGATTCAACCTGAAGACAAATCTTATGTCCCCCAATACATGTAAAAGGTGCATTCTATCTTCTCTTAAGGAAATAATAAGCAAGCAGGTTCTGAGAATTCCCAGGAATGATTCTTTTGGATCTGGGACAAAAGTCATTTGTGATTTTCTTGTGCTGTCCTGTCCCTCAATCCCTGATCCTCTTGAAACCTCAAGACAGTGCCAAGCATCAAAAAGGGGTCTTAGGAAGGAAAGACACAGAGGAAGGGAGAGGTTCAATGAGCTAGCTGTAGTGGCACATACCTGTAATCCTGGCACTTGGAAGATGGAGGCAACAGATCAGGAGTCCGGTGTGAGCTTTAGCTATATCACAAATTCAGGCCCAATCTAATACTCTAATTTTGGGCAAGGCTGAGGAAGAACTGTTATAGGCGAACTCAGGTCCTCCTCTTGCACTCTTCTATGGTGCTCGTCGAAGTAAGCAGGGAAGGTGTGGTGGGATATTTGTGGATTGCGTGAAGGTGTATTGCTGTGATTGAGTTAAAAAACAAAATGAAAGCTGAATGGGCAATGACTAGAAAGAGGTTAGGGGAGACTTCCATGTCCAGAGAGGGCTCTAGGAAGAAGAAAGGCTAAGACTCCAGAAAACATAGAACAAGCAGAATGTACAGGAGGAGAGGTAACAGCCATGAGCCACGTGGCAGAATGTAGGTTAATATAAATGGGTTAATTTATATTATAAGAGCAAGTTAGAAACAAGCCTAAGCTATAGGCCCAACTTTCAAAATTAATAAAATTAATAAATTAATATAATTAATTAATTAATTAATTAAGTCTCTATGCCAGTATTTTCAGGCTGGTGGTCCTAATGAAAAAGTATGATTACAGGGAAGTAGTATGTTATCAGAAACACAGAGTTCAGTCCCTGCTCACTCCACCCAAACAATATTTGCATCCAAAATATCTCAAGTGATGCCCAATCATTCTACAAAAGCATTTGAGCAACTATGTTCATAGCAGCATTATATGTAATAGCCAGAACCTGAAAACAACCTAGGTGCCCCTCAATGGAAGAATGGATAAAGAAACTGTGGAATATATACACATTAGAATACTACTCAGCGGTAAAAAACAATGACATCTTGAATTTTGCATGCAAATGGATGGAAATAGAAAACGCTATTCTGAGTGAGATAACCCAAACCCAAAAAGACGATTATGGTATGTACTCACTCGTTAGTGGACCCTAGCCATAAAACAAAGGACACTAAGCTGATAGCTCACAAGCCCAGAGAAGCCAAATAGCAAGGTGAACCCAAAGAAAGACATATATAGATCCCCTTGGAAATTGGAAGCAAACAAAATTGCTAGGCAAAAGTTGGGAATACGGGGGCGGGGATAGAGGTGAGGGTAGGGGGGTGGAAGAAGGGGAGAGGGGGAAGGAGAAGGGAGAAGGGAAGGACTGGGGAGAGCTTGGGGGAGTGGGAGGGTGGAGATAGAGGAAAGGTGGGTGTTGGAGAAGGGAATAAGACATCTACATTAAAGGAGTCATTTTAGGACTGGCAAAATACTTGGCTCTAGAGGAGAACCCAGGTGTCCACAGGGATGTCTCCAGCTAGGTCCTTGGGCAGCAGAGGAGAGGGTGCCGGAACTAGCATTGTCCCATAGTCACACTGATGAATATCTTGATCACCACCATAGAAATTTCGTCCAATGGATGGAGATAGAGACAGAGACCCACATTCACATCAGAGCAATGGATTGAGCTCCCAACGTCCAGTCGAAGAACAGAAGGTGGGAGAAGATGAGCAAGGAAGTTAGGACCGTGAGGGGCTGGACCACCCACTGAGACAGTGTGCCTGATCTAATGGGAGCTCACCAAATCCAGCTGGGTAGGGACTGAATGAGCATATGATCAAACTGGAATCTCTAAATGTGGCTGCCAATGGGGGCAGACTGAGAAGCCATCAACAATGACACTAGAACCTATCTCTTCTACATGTATCATCTTTTCGGGAACCTAGTCTATTTGGATGCATACCTTCCTAGGCTGGGATGGAGGGGGAGGGCCTTGGACTTCACACAGGGCAGGGCACCATGCCCTCTTTTAAGGAAGCAGAAGGAGGGAGGACGGGGGAGCAAGAGGGGACTGGGAGAAGGGGAGGAAATGTAAATTTTTTTGAATGGAAAAAAATAAAAGAATATGGAAAAAATATCTCAAGTGATTACAACTTGAACTATGCTACACAGGCATTTCCATCAGTTGTTTCTTCAAGGCAGCAATTGGTTGTCAGTTTCTCTGGGACCCAATACCACTATATCCATGGAGAGGAATAGAAATGTTCATTTTGGCTCCATCTTAAAGGGCGTTATGTTGGAAGTGTCAAAGCAGACGGCTGCATCATTGAGTCATCTTCCAGCCCCAAATCATTTTCAAGTGTTTTCCCTTGCTGTGAGCTGGTTAGAAATTCCCGAATCTCTGTTCATGCCTTTGTGGTTCATTTCTGTGCTTTCAGCCATGCAAAGAATGAGTATCCTACCTCCTGTCAAACTCTCTATTTCACAAATTCAAGCTAATTATGGCCACAGATGGTACTGTTAAATGAAGCTCTCCTTTATGACACAAACCAAATCAGCATTCCCAATAGAGACTTTGTTGCTAGAAACTCATTGCTCAAGATCAGTTGAGATTTTTAATTTATATTAAGGAATTCTTTAGCATAATTGTATTCCAAAGAAGGACTGCTGTGGAAACTCATATGTGGGCCTCAAAATATTAGTTTTCTTCATCTGAACAGTAAAGAAAATCTTGGTGGCATGTGGGCATTTAAATACTACCTGGCTTGGATAGAGGAGTGACATCATAAGTGAGCTGACCCCACGTGCTCAGTCCATTTCCCGGCCTACAGTTGATTTAGAACACTTTCCAAATACTGTTGGTGAAGGCCATCTTCACGATAGGGTCAGGGGATCAAAGCCGGGGGCAGAAACACCCCCCCTTTTACTATTATTTTTATTTTTCAATAAATAAATAGCTACAGTTCTGTGGTGGTTAATTCTGAGTGTTAGAATCATCGTTGAAACAGAAGAAACAAAGCTCTGGAACACACCTGTGAGGGATTTTCTAGATTAAGGTAACTGGGATGTGATGAATCACACCAAATGTGCACTCTACTGCTCTCTGGTCTGCAATCCCAAACTCAAATAAAAACAAAAAAAAAAATCAGGAGAAACTGAGCTAAGAGCCAGCAGTGATCTTTCATCTCTCTCTGCTTCCTGACTGTCAATACATGATAGCTGCCTCATGCTCTTGGGGATGCCTCCCTAACCATATGAGCTGTGCCCGTCAAACTGTAAGCCCTCAAACTGTAAGCCCAAATAAACTCTCCTCTCCTAATAATCTTCTAGGTGAAATAACCAATATTCTTAGATATTGTATCACCGCAGAAGTTTTCCTCGGAAGCTTGGGCATTGGCTCACCCTGGAAGGTTAACTAAACACAAGGACTAAAATGCATCTTTGGGTGGGCAAAGGTTCCCTGATTTCTCACTTCTCATTGTCACCTACTGTCATAAACTCATCCTTTCTGGGACTCAAAAGTAAAATGGTATCCACGATCCCAAACTGAGTGACTTTAGGTAAGACAGTAGGGATTTGAGTTTGGGTTTGCTTTATATTTTAGTTGCATGCAATGACTCCAGCAAGGGAAGGGAAAGTCTGCCCTATCTTTGGAAGCTTTCTGAGGAATAAAAATGCCAAAGTTCTCAACCTAGTCCGATAAAGGAAGCATTTCATATTCAGAAATAACTGGTCCTTCCTATACCCCCATTTTAAACAGGATGGATTTCAATGTTGTTGAAAGAGAATTGGTTATTTCAACTAGAAGATTATTAGAGCAATATTGGATTAATAACAATACCAAGGGCTGGTGTTATGGGTTGAATTGTCTTCACAAAATTTATGCATTAAAGTCTTGATTTCTAATATTATTATGTCAAGCTCTTTAAAAGAAAGCAATTGAAATTAAACGAAATATAAAAGAAGGCAGATGATGTATCACATACTTTCTTGTCACTACACAAAATACTTGACCCAGGTAACTTAAGGAGGGAGTGGTTTGCTTTGCTCATGGATTGAAGGTATAATCCATCACGATAGCTGGAACATGAGGTGTCTAGTCATACTGTTTCCAAAAGTTGAATTAGGAAGCAGAGAAGGGTAAATGACAGGGCTTGATACATGAATTCTGAAGATAGCATTAACATCACTCAGATCAGACACTGATCCACCAGTCTACTCTGCTGGACCTCGAGTATTGACCCCTTGAGTAGAACATAATTAGGTAAGTATCTATATCAAGTCCAGATGACTCTGCAAGCTGCTTTGCTACTTCTACCATATGACCCATCGGATATAATAGTATTTGTTGTGCATTTGGCAGATGGCAATGCTGTTCCAATCTCTTCCTCTAGCTCTACAATTGCTGTTTCCACTCCTCCACTCTCTTTAAAGTAAAACCTTCAGAAGGAGCGTAAAGGGCTGGCATTCAATTTTTCCTATTCGAGCCTAACACCCTATCATAGCATTTTGCAAGAGATCCTATGAAAAGTAAAGAATGAAGCAACTAATGAAATAAATTTGCTTGAGTTCATTAGAATTCTTACAACCCTCTAAGTTCCAAAGTCAATTCCTGAACAAACCATTTCTAGTTCTACCACCTGCAAGATGCTTGTCTCATTTCTGCAAGTGTCTCCTTTTGAAATGGAATTGCAATGGCCTAAATCTAATTTGGGAGACCCTCATACCTAGATATTAACCCTCGGGTACGTCAGTGTGAGTTCTGGTGTTGCCCTATAATGGGGCATTGCACATGTCACCTCAATTCCCTGAACGCTCAGTTGCCCTTATTTAAAAAGTTTATAACAGTATTAAGTAATACTGCTGTCAACTAATAGATTTGTTTTCATTAAGCTGATGTGGGAACCAATACAAGACAATGTGTATCAAGCTTCCTATGCCAACTAAAGACCAATCAGTCGTTCAAAGGAATAGAAAATAACCACAGCGCTACAGAGAAGAGTTCCCCTTTTTAATCAGCTGTACCTAGGAATGACCTAGTAAAGATCAGGATGCGTGAAGCACTGACTGTCATTAGTACTTTGAATGAGATCATTTGCAGCCAGAAGACATCCACCAATGATCCCCAGATGATGCACAGTGCAAGCCTGAACAAAGGGGCCAGCCCTTCACAGCATAAGAATAGCTTTATAGTAACAGTGGTGTATACAGAAAAAGAATACTTAAAACCAAAAAGAATAATAGGTCAATGCGCTGCCAGCAAATGGAAATTTTAATATTCAAAATAAAGTATTAAATAGCTACAAAAAATGCTTTCAGCTTTGACACTGTATTTAGAGAACAGAAAATCATGGCCAACTTTGATATTACCCAGGAAGTTGTGGGAAAGGCTCATGAATATATTTTTAGCAAATTAATTTTTTTAACATTTGAAAAATGAAATAGGACTGGTCCGTTAAAATCTATTGTTGGATTAAAACAGCTGCTGACAATTTGATAAATTATTCATCCAAGACTTTCAATAATCTAAAACAACTTCTTCCACATATGTTGACAGGGGGAGAACTATCTACCAAAAATGATGAAACAGAATAATTTTAGAATACTTCTAAAATGATTAGAAAACCCATTCTTCTTCTTGAGTCCTGTTAGCTCTTAATTTCTAACTAAAATTTTTGGGTACTTCTGACGAGATTGATGCAGTTTTTCAAAAATAAAATTTGTTAGGCACACACACACAAAAATTCCATCTTATACAGAGCTGAATTTGACTTATATTAAGTGGCCTTTGTAACAAAAATCGAAAATATGAACTAAATAATAGAATGTGATCATGGCATTAAAATTAAGATTTTGAAGGAAAAAAACAAAGATGTGATAGGCAGCACAGAGCCTCGGCGTGGAAGGCTTCTTGTTGAATTCCACAGAGAATGTCTTCCATGAGAGAGCCGCTAGACCCAGGTCATTATTTTGATATCACGGACCATATCCAGTGGATAGTTTATGGACAGTCTGAGATTTCAGCTCGGCAGGAGAGGACCCTAACCATTTTGGGTGCAGAGTTCTGAACGGAGAGGATACTGGGGTATAAAATACATCTGGACTATCTCTAACCTGATCTCACATCCTCTTCCTACCTCCCAAAGGCATCCTAGCAAACATCCTGTGTACTAAACTCATTCCTCCTAGGACTCCTCCCAAGAATCCAACATTAAGGAGCAGATGGCTAAACTACCCATCAACTGCTTTATCATTTCGTCATTCATCAGTTCAACAATCACCAGTTGAGTAGTAGTTGTATTGCAAGTTAGATTCTGATATTTCTCAAGGATGGAGACTTTATTTTAGAGAACTTCCCAATCTAACGGGGAAAGGGGTCCATTGAAATGAGACCTGTGGAGTGCCACAAACCAAGGCTAGCATTATAAAGTAGAGATGAAAAGAGTTCCAAAGAATCACAAAGAAGGGATGTCCAGAAGTCAGACAAAAATGAAAACAAAACAGAGATATGATGTGATTCTGGTTAGATAAGGGGATGTTTAATCTTAAACACGGGAAATGGCAGTCATCTATTCATATCCTGAGATGACCATGGAGTATTTGTGTAAAGAGATGGTGTACCACCAACCCCCTCCATGTGACAATGCATTCTGGGATCCCCAGTGTGTAGTGCGGAAAGTATCTCCCTGACTTGCTGTTTAGTACAACCCTTTATATTTCAGTGGAAGATCTGGTGCGTTTTGAGTTAGTAGAGGCCAGTGGTTGGAGGGGGTGCTACTACACAGAACAAAAGCATTTCTCCATCTGGGTTTTGTCTCCTAGAAACAAAGTCTTTGTGTGGCCAGTTATGAGCATAGTTTCATTTCTAGGTATTTTAGTTGGATGCTGCAGTTCCTGGTTAGAATTCTGGAAGGCAGGCGAGCCTTCTGACATTTATACAAGGAGCGATCACGTGAAAAATCCGCCTGCTGAATCAATTTGCACAAAGGAATCCACAGCGTAATGGAAGGGACAGAATCTGCATTCCAAACATTTGCTCTTAAGAACTGAGGATCCAGACAATATGATGAAGCAAGCAAAATGACTCCAAGTTCATACAACAGAACAAAGATAGGGCCCTTGCGATGTCAGTAAGGAGAGGGAAGAGAGGAGGTTTAGCCATCGAATCCAGGCTAGATAAAAGGATTGGAGACTGATGGGAGGGTGGTTTCAGAATAACATGCTACTCATAGTTGGTTGCTCACTAGATATAGGCCCTCAAACATCTCCCATCATGTACAAAGAAGATAGTGCACACCCAAGGGTAAAGTGAATAAAACAGAGTTCAGTTCAGAGATTGGCAGGGAAGGGATGAAATCATTTCCCCCTTAGAAGCCAAAACAGACACAGGAGAGAAGTTAGACAAGGAGGCATCATCACAGCATGAGTCCAGACAAAACCATTCTCCACTGTCGCTGTAAAAAGAAAGAATCCTTTTGTCACGTGCTGAGCCAAAGAAAGGCCAGGTCAGAATGAAAGCACCACACCCTGGACAGGAAGCACTGCACTTGAGTCTGGTGGTTGGAATGGAATTCCAAGCAGCCAGACACCTTGAGAAAGTAACTGAAAACGGAAGGGGCGGCTCGGGCTGAAAATGCTGAACTGGCTGAGCAAATATCATTTTGAATCGCAGCCCCAAAGTATAACAAGCCAGCTAGCTACAGAAAACTGTGTAGTGTCTAAGCAATGGGATAATTCAATGATAAAAATTAACCAGCTGCAGAGGCATGCAGGAAATGGATAAACTAGCAACTCCTTGTGTGAAGTAAAAACATCTTCGTACAAAAGATCACACCGCATGTGAACTGCTCGTTGGAAACGTGTAGCAAAATTCTAAAGAGGGAAAAGGTAAAGCAGTAGTTGCTGAGGGACAGAACAAGAACTGCGGTTGATGTAAAATGTGAGGTGTAAGGTATTTAGGGTGTGGCAGAGATAGTCCATATTGTGCTGGTTACCACAGCACTCTGAAAATTTGTTAGGACCCATTGCTGTTACATGACAAATAAAGTGGGATAACTTCATAGTCTATGAGTTATATTGAAAGACCCCAACCAATTTTTCATAACGAACTGAATGAGTTTGGTAATGAAAAACTACAAAGCATGATAAACCGGTTTTGACCATTGTACTCCAGCAGATTCTTCCTCCCTGCCCACCCCCCAACAGGGCAGGAAGGCTAGCAATTATCAGAACCGGTCACATTCTTCTAAACAGATGATTATCAGAACCGGTCATAGTGAATGATTACCAGACTGTAAACTGAGTCACGATGGAACAGGCAGGATGTCACTAGTCAAGGTTTTTCTGGGAATAGGCTGAACTATGCTAATTTTGTTCCGGGTTGAACTCTGGTTTGAATATCTAGAACAATCCCAATTGTACCCATACCCCATATTATAATTCATGTAAAACTTGTAATTTTGTCTATAAAAGCTTGCTTGCCTGGATGCTCGGGGTGATTAGCTATCCCGAAGCTGGGCACCCGCTTGCGCAACCGTGGAATTAAACCTCGTGCTTTTGCATCTGACGGCCTGGTTATTGAGTCTGGGGGCTCCTCGGCGACAAGACCACTCTGAGGGTCTTTCAATATAAACATGTTAAAATAAGCTGTATTGGTTATTATTCCTCCATTTAGCACCTTGTCAGATAAGCTACTGATGGTTTCGGTCCTTTCTCTATAGTCCTCAACATCAGCAAATGAGAAAAATTCTTTCCAAAAATAATCTGACATAGTTATAATCTGGGACATGTGACTAGAAAAGCAGCAAGAATTGTTAATTAAATGTAACCCTTACCTTAACACTGAGCATGTGATTTATAGACCAATAATTCTTGATTAGCAGAAAAGACAGCCTTAATTTAGCCCTAAACATAAAAACGCCACGCTGTCTACCTAGATTAGTTCTTGAACAGAAACGATTATTTGTTCATTACTTTCGCCTGCATTTCTCCCAGCATCTCATTTAAGAACTATCAATGTGAAGTCTCTGTTTTCCACATGAGAAGGCTTTAAAAAAGGAAAACTAAACCTGAAGTATTAATTCATACCACTACTGATTATTTAAGATTGCCTGGCTACTTGTAATTTTATGTCTAATGTTAGCTTGATGACAAAATCTTCCCCTGCATTAAGTCATCAGACACCTTGTTATTAGATTTATAAATAAAGAGAGCGAAGATGTATTCATTACATCGCAGTAGAAGCATTTATCCCACCTCCAGTGTTGTTTTCTCTGAGTCATTCTCTCTCTTTCTATTTCAAATATTGTTGACAAACAGCATCCTGTAGATGCCGACAGCATCCTGTATATGTCATGGTTAGCCATGATTATCAACTTGACACAGCTTAGAGTCACCTGAGAGGCGACACTTTGGTGACAAATAACCGGGGTCAGGATGGTCTATGGGAATGTCTGTCTTGGTTATTAATTAATGTAGAGGGGCGTGGCCTGCTATGGGTGGCACCATCCTTATGCAGGTGGTCCTAGGTTCTCTTTTCATTTATTTACTTATTTATTATGTATACAGTGTTCTGTCTGCATGTATGCCTGTCTGCCACCAGAAGATGGTACCAGACCTCATTACAGATGGTTGTGAGCCACCATGTGGTTGCTGTAAATTGAACTCAGGACCATTGGAAGAGCAGTCAGTGCTCTTAACCTCTCAGCAATCTCTCCAGCCCTGGTCCTAGGTTCTATATCAAACCTGGTTAAGCATAAGTCTGTGATTCAGCCAGAAAATGAGCAAGTAAGTCTTGTTCCTTCATGGTTTCTATCAAGCCCTTGCCTTAAGTTCCTGTCCTGACTTTCCTGATGATAGAGTATGGCTGGACGTATAAGTATAAACTCCTTTTTCCCCCAGGTGCATTTGGTCAGAATTTTATCATAGCAACAAAACAACAAACCAAAACAATAGACTAGCATTGCTATATTAATTTATTTCAAAATGTACTTGAACTCTACTATGTATAAGAAGCTGTCCTAGTAATTTAATACTGAAAACAAGATGTTACCACTTGTTTCAACAAGTTTCTCAACTTAATGATTTAGTTCTCTTAAGATTTATTATATTTACATGTGTCTTGTACATGTGTGCATGCTTGCTACAGGTGCCCACAGAGGATTGCAGAGAACTTTGAACCTCTTAGAGCTGGAGTTCCATGTGTTTGTAAGCTGCCTGAAATGTTAGCTGGTATTCAGATTCCTGTCCTCTGCAAAAATAACAAGCACTCATAACCACCAAGTTATGGCTCCAGGCCCTTAATGATTTGAATTCAAACCTAGCTTTTCTTATGTGAATACATATCTGTGAGATCAATTTAGAGAGCATTTCTATTGGGGTGTTATTTATTTATTTATTTATTTTCGGTGTGTGAAACAGGGTCTCATGCATCCCAAGCTAACATTAAACTTTCTATGTAGTCAATAATAATATTGAACTTACTTTATTTGGTGCTGGAGGTCAAATCCAGAGCTCTGTGCATGCTAGGCAAATGCTCTTATCAACTGTGCTACATCCCTACTTGTATTGAAGTTTTACATAAAAGTATGCTTTCCTGTCAAATGGCTTTAAGGAAGAAAAGCAGCTCATGCATACCCATGACTATCCTCTGTAGAAGGTATTTAGATTTTACTTTGTACAGATGTTACCATTAATGACATCTGATATCCCAACATTTTTATGATGGTTTTCATGCTATAAGAGGATTGTATATCAGTAATTTTGTATGAATCATTATTATTTACCTGCATTTTCCAGATAAAGAATCTGAGGGAGTAAGAGATGGAATCTAAGCCTGTGCCCTTTGCCACCACCCTTGCTCTTCTCTGCTACATATGTTCTCTCTGCCACCCTCGCCCTCTGCTGATGACATGGAAAATATAAGCAATCCCTTAAGCAATCTGGAAAGAATGTCACCAGTTCCCACTTTGACATCTGCAAGCTTTTCAGCATCCACACACATGAGCTCATCACTCTTCTGGTCTTGGTAGCATTGCATCCATTCTCCAACCTAAAGCTCACCCTCCACATGTGCACTGAATTCCACTCGTTTTGTCATCCCAAGGGCACTGATCCAGCAATGCCCCATCACTTCTCTGCACGATCTTCTCAACTGAATTACTCGCATGGGTCCGCAGTCCTGCTGCCATTCCATCCTTACAGATACAACTCTCATCTGGTATCGCCCATTGCTCCATTTCTCTCCTTCCTGTGGCCACAAAACTTGCCCCCAAAATACTGCTACCCCGAATGTTTACTGGGAAGTTGGGATTCTATCAATTTCCCCTATGTGAACTGACCTTCCTGCTTGTGAAAAAACTCAGACTGAATCTTTGATGATATCTAAGTCAACACTCCCCTTTTGAGGATCCCACATTGGCTTTTTACTGATGTGGAAGACAAGCACCAGAGGTCCTGTGAGTCTACAGGTACTTCTGCCTCATGTCATTGGGCTGAGTTAACTGATGTCTCTGCAGCATCCATCTCACTTGTTTCAAGGCTTCGTATGATACCACTGTTGTGGAATGAGTCGGGACTCCTACATGCTCCAATCGCTAGACCCTCAGGATGTGACTTTATAAAGTAAGAGTTTTTAAATAGTTAATTCATGTTAAAGTGAAGTCACTGGGGTGGGCTTTAATCCAGTATGACTAGTGTATTTTTTAAAAAGGAAAAGGCTGATAGAGATGCTGCATCCTGAGAGGACAGTGCATAAACATGAAGATGACCATGGGTAAGTCAACAAGAGAAGCCTAGATAGACCTTCCTTCACAAGAAGGAGCTGATTTGACTGATACCTGATATAGAGCCTTCAGTCTCCAGAAATAAATAAGACAATTCATTGTTGTCTTCTAAGCACTAAATACCCAGAGGTACTTTGCTATAGCAACCCTTGTAAACTATTACATATGTTCACGAAGGTAAATGGGTATCAGCTCACCAGATCAGGCCCCACATACTTCATGGGATCCAGGAACAAACAAAGGAATATCAAGGGAAAACACAGAAGACACCGCATGCACTAAAGTGAGAGACTTATGAAAACCAGTCTTGCTGACACTTTACCCTTAGATTCCTTGACTTCAGGGTTCTGAGAAAAGTGATTTTGTTCAGCTACATAGTCTGTGGATATTGGCTCTCGCAAGCAAACAAGGTTAGCTTCTCTATTAGATTAGTTCCAACTCTTTACCTTAAATTGCCCATGGACCCCAAAACTGTCTACCTTGCCCATTGTTTTCCTACTTATAACTAACACCCTTATTCCTCCCCTTCTGTATTTCAGTGGATGCCATAGTAGAGTACATGGAAAACAAAGACTGCAGTAAATACAGAATAATTCTATTTCTCCCACATGAAATATTCCAAAGTCTTTCTAGCCCCAGGGTAGCTTTTCTTCACATAATGATTCAGTTAGTGGCTTTCAAGGCTCCCTCACCCCACGGGACTCTATCATGCATTCTACTCAGTAGAAGACAAGATACAGGAAGACACGGAAGACAGAACTGGCCAGGAACTGTCACCAACCACTTCCAATCACATCAGCAAGGATTTGGTCCAAGGGGCACATCTAATTGCAAGGGAACCTGAAAACGTTTTTGCTTTCTGCCAAGAAATGCAGGAACTGAATAGCTGGGAGTTCCTCCGCAATATTCCACTTACAATAGTTTTCTAATCCTTATATTGATTATTAAGGATTCATCTCCCTACCTAAATTTCAGTCTCTATGAGCACAGATTTTATTGATTTATTTCATGAACAGAAAGTAGAGCCTGGAACAGAGCAAACACTAAAGAACAGTGTTTTCTTAAAAAGCGAATCGACACTGCATGTTGCATCCAGAAGTAACAAAAACAAAAGAAGCAGTGAGATGGCTCAGTGGGGAAATCTGTCTGCTGCCTGGTTACAGGTTGCACCTAGGAGAGACTTTGTGGAAGGAAAGAATTGACTCCCTGCTACTTGTCTGCTTACCTACACACGTGTTAAGACTCTCCACACTTAAATTAATAAATATTAATAAATATAGATGCAAGCTGGTACAGCCCCTTTAGATGTCAGTGTGGTGGTTTCTCAGAAAATTAGGAAACAACTTTCCTCAAGACCCAGTAATACCACTTTTGGGTATATATCCAAAAGATGCTCAATCGTGCCACAAGGACATGCGCTCAACTATGTTCATAGCAGCTTTGTTTGTCATAGCCAGAACCTGGAAACAACCTAAATGCCCCTCGACTGATGAAGTATTAAGTCGGCACAAATCAATAACCAAGCCAGCTCAATAGGAACAGGTATTTTTAATGAAAGAAAAGGGGGGAACTCACGCCACTCATGTCACAGTCCTATCTGTCCGATGGACACAGCTTGGAGAGAGTGCACACCTGTGTTCTCTTGATTTTCTACCTGGGGTCCAAGTAGCCACACCCCAACTTGATGTGATTGGCTAGTGGCTCTTCCCCCGTCATCTCCCCCTTCTGTCTAAACAAGATCAATCCAAACCCAACATAGCTATATACAATAGGAACAGATACCAAAAGCAAAATTACAAACAATAAGCAATATTAAGCAAGGAATGCATAACAAAAGTTTTAATAAACATTCTATTTTAAGGAGTCTAAGTATTACATTGAAATTAAGCTTGGCTAAACTGTGAGGAAGGTAACTATCATTATTTAATCTTTAACTCCATCAGAGATCTGAGAAGGAAAACAATATTACTTGAGGAGACAGGAAGTGTAATCAGGAAACTTCCAAAATGTGCAACAAATGACAGAGACAACTGACTACCTGGGCAATCACCCAAAGTCTCATTTGCAATGTTGAAGCGACCAACTTTGGCTAAGGCCTAAAGTAACTGACATACCATTTTCAAGAGCAAGAAACTTTTCAAAACTACCTTACCCTGTCATGGTAGGATATAACAGTTCTGTTTTATCCATTTACGGATACTCGGTATCTCTGTCAGTGGTTGAGGTATGGGCATTTCTTTGCCCAGAGGCCAGTTCCGCCAAGAAGAAAGGCTCCAGATGGAGTGTCTCTGGTGCTCAACATTCTCTCGGGAATAGATTGGTGTTGCCAGGAGTGAGTGCGTCTCATTGCTGCGAAACTATGACACTCTAGATTATATTAAAGGCCATTTTCTACAGCTCCTTGAAGAGGTTGAAGATTATCTATCTATACTCTATGTATCTAAAGAACCTGATTAGTCTAATCATAAATATAACAAACATAGATGACTACTGATCTATAATTTTCAATACCTATCTAACTTAAAGACTAAGACAATAAACAACTGTGCAATAAATGAGGACTACGACTTTGAAATATAAACAATGCATAAGTATCTTAATTGGAGGTAGTAATGTACATTGCAGTATGGTAAATATATATATCAATACATAAACAATGTTTCAAATAGAGGTAGAAGCATACATGCATACAATATTCAATATAATTTAACTTTTTATCAATATACAGAAATCTATACCAATATAATTGTCTAAAAACAATAACTCATAAATACAATCTTTTATCCCATCATTAAAATATCCCTCATTTTTTTGAGTCTATAAAATTCCTCCCCCATCCCTCAACCATATACCAGTTATAATCAACCCCTAATTGATGTCCCTAAGCTCGAGGGAAAACTTTGCTGGCAGAGGGGACGTCGTCCTCTAAAGTTACTTCCAGCTGTCACAGGGGCGATGTTCTTTGGGTAACTGTCCAGGCAACGAGATGTCTCTGTCATTTCTAGAGTTTGGAAGTTGTTTATTTCTTGTTTACTTAGGTAATATCTTATCCTTCTGGTGTCTTTGATGGAGTTGAAGAATGGATAGTTATAGTTATAGTTTTCCATTGTTATGATAAAAAATAAAATAGATCTAAATATGGTAACTGTAATTCTTACTTGATAACTGTTTTGTTATATGTAACTTTACTATGTTAAAATAAAAGCCTTTCTTTTTTGTTTAAATAGAAAAAGGGGAAATGGTGTAGGAGGGTCCTTCTGTATTTGGATTACATTTATTGGTTAATAAAAAAACTGCCTTGGCCTTTTGATAGGGCAGGACTTAGACAGGGAGAGAGAACAGAATGCTGGGAAAGGGACAGAGTCAGAGAGAGCTGCCCACCATGAAGCTCCCAGATCAGACACGCTGAATCTTCCCCGGTAAGCCACGACTCGTGGTGACACACAGATTATTAGAAATGGTTTAAACAAATATGTGAGAGTTAGCCAAACAGTTTCCGTGTAATTATTTCGGGTACTCACCATGAGCCAGGCAGGACAAAACAAGGGGCCCTGCTCCAGGAACAAGGCACCAGGAACGCAGCCTGAGTCCCTCGTGCAACACTCGACCGAAGAATGGATAAGGAAAATGTGGTACATTTACACAATGGAGTCCTACACAGCAGAAAAAATATTGACATCTTGAATTTTGCAGGAAAATAGATGGAACTAGAAAACATCATTTTGAATGAGGTAACCCAGATACAGAAAGACAATTATCACATGTACTCATTCATACGTGGTTTTTAAACATAAAGTAAAGAAAGCCAGCCCACAAATCACAATCCAAGAGAACCTAGACAACAATGAGGACCCTAAGAGAGACATACATAGATCTAATCTACATGGGAAGTATAAAAAGACAAGATCTCCTAAGTAAATTAGGAGCATGGGGACTTTGGGGGAGGATTGAAGGGGAGGGAAGAGGCAGGAAGGGGAGCAGAGAAAATTGTAGAGCTCAATAAAAATCAATAAAAAAAATAAAGAAGGAAAAAAGAATCATCCAAATGTTTGGAAAATTATATCCATATGTAATATAAAGTTAAAAATCTTCTGAGATGTGCATTTTGACACACAGTATACACAGTACTGAGAGACTTCATTGCAAAGGGAAAGATCCAGCTTTTATTTAGAGCTGAGAGGTGTGTTGGGTTTAAACTAGCTGAGAATCACAAATACCATGCTGTGATTTATAATTGTTTTGAAGAACTCCAGAGCTCCTGGGAAATACTCTACAGATTCTAAAAATAATGAAATATTTCCATAAAATCCTATTCTAAAAGCTTCTCCTCTCTGAGTGTCACACAAGAAATAATGATAAATGGTTTATGTATAGTGCATCATTGAGTTCTTTAAGAAACTATGAAATCGGTCTGTTTGTTTCCTTTCTACCTAGAAATGTGAGGAACTAGAACTTCTAGTCTAGCAACTAGATTCTGTAATTTTTCCATGAATATTTCAAGATATTTATTGCTAACTACTTCATTGCTCTTATGAATTAAATCTTTTATAATTTAATTATATTTTATGTTAAAAAAAACCTTTAAGCCAGTTCATACATTATATGAATTTAATGATATATTTTTCTAAAATTTCTATGAAGACAATCCACAAATGAAAGTCTCTGTCAAATCTTGAATTTCACTTGAAATTCTTTCCACTTCAAGGGATTTGGTAAAGACATCAATTAAATACAAGTAGAGAGCACTAGTACCCTTGATTAGCATCTAAATGTAAAGAACTTGTCTTAAGGTCTGAGGATAGAATCTTTATCAAACTAGTTTAATTCAATTCCTTATTACAAGTGATTTTCAGTGTTGATTTTACTCAAGATTGAACCCTGGGTTTTCCATTGTTTTTGCTGTGACTATGTAAATTGATTCAAATTTTAAAAATATTTAATTTGTTTTAATTGTATATCTTTGGGTTTTTTATCTCCATGTATATATGTACACCATTTGTGTAGTATCTATGAAGGCCAAAGAAGAATGGGTGATGTCCTATGTCTTAGTCAGTGTTCTGTTGATATGAAGAGACATCATGACCCTGGCAACTCTTATAAAGAAACATTTAATTGGGGCTGGTTCACAGTTTCAGAGATTTAATCCATTATTTTCGTGGTGGGAAGCATGGTGACACACAAGCAGACATTGAGCTGGAGAGTTCGCTAAGAGTTCTACATCCAGATTAGCAGGCATCAGGAAGAGAGAGAGACACTGGGTTGGTTTCAGTTGAGCTTCTGAAACCTCAAAGCCCATCCACAGTGACATACTTCATTCAACAAGGCTCCACCTACTCCAACAAGGCCATGCCTCCTAATAGTGACATTCCCTATGAACCTATGGGAGACATTTAAACCACCATACCCAGGAAGTGGAGTTAGAGGCATTGTGAGCTGCATGTGGAAAATGACTCTCAGTCCTCTGGAAGAGTGGGCAGTGCTTTTAACCACTGAGCCATCTCTCCAGCCCATACATTCTCTCTTTATATGTGAATACTGCTGTTGTTTCCTGGTCCATTATTTCATATCTACTTTACTAAGAGAAAACAACAGGTTTTGCTCAGATATAGAGGTTATGTAGTTTGTGGCCTGGACTATTACAAATAGTACCAAAGATTATTTCGATTGACCTTAATAAGTAGTAGCAATTCTATTATTTCTGTCAGTGACTACTTTGAATATGGATAAGTGGCATGACCTTGGCTAAGGAGGCATAGGTTGTTTACTGCTTAGGGGTTCTAGAAAAAAAGACATGGCAGGGATGCATCTGAGTTTTTTCAGATGTATTATTCTCTACTAACATCTTGCAACTGTTCAGGGCACCATCCATAAGCTAAACACTAGAGAGAGAAGATAAATGAAATGGCATCGTTGGTAACAGCTCTAAGCTTGAATTAACCCTGAATTGTCTAACTTCTAAGTGCCTGTTTTCAGGAGATAACATAGGCTGCTGGTGGCTTCTGTATCCCATGATCATGAATTTAGAAACGTTAAGCCATTTTCACACTGTGGAAAAGACACTTACTTATTTTATATCATACCAGATTCACATTGCTTGAGTTCTGTTTAGATGCATATATCCACACTCAGGAGTGAAATACCTTGACAACGCCTCCTTCTATATTTGTAATATTCAAAGTCGTAATATTGTTATAAAAATGAGATGAGACAATGTCTTGCCATTTAAGTTCTCTGAAGAATCAATATCAAATTTGCATATTCCTTGAACATCCAGATTGGCTTCCAATCTGCAGCTGCCTTTCTTTTGCTTAGTCATGTGACTCTAAGTGAGTGCTTGTGGATATATATTTGTTGAAGGATGGTTTACACTAATTACTAGTTTGAGACTTTGGGGGCCAATTCTGGGGAAAGGAAAGAGTCAAGCACTCTACTGCTGAACTAAACTCCCAAACCTGATGTGATTTTAAATGGCTTTAGGCTATTAGACTTTTAGAGTTCTCTTGAGTCTGTTACCAATGCATCTGTCTTTACAGAGACAGACATAGAAGCATCTGTATATTAATCTACTTTGTCAAGTTTCCAAATAGATCCACATAAAACTCCTTTTTACACATTTATAATATTAAAATGTCTAAATGAACCTTTAATATGCTCCTCACATTTCTCAGTGCATTTTCTCCCCAGATACATCTTATATGAAATTGGAACTTGATTCATATTCTTAACACACTTTGAGTTTCGTTTTCCTCTCCATTGCTTTATTTCCATTGCATTAATTTTTACTTTTATCTATCTTAATACCTTTTTCCTCTTTCCATAGTTTTGTTCTGTTAATTTTTGTCTGTATCCTGAGACTATTAATTTTAATGTTTTTCATCACACAAATGAAAGACTAGGCTTCAGATAGAAGCATTTTAGCTATATGTCTACTCGGTAAGTACTATGTGTGTTTTTACTCACTTATACTTATATTCCAACTTCTCTTACGGCCTCTAACTTTGCCAATTAATAATTTAGATGTTGAGTTTGCATTTGTGCTTCTGTTAATATTGAAATGAGTTGGGAAGTGTAGTCATCACCATTTGGATCCAGGTTCCCAGGCTGCACAGCTGTGTTCCTAGTCATCAGCTTATATTTCCTTTTCATCATCCTAGGCCTTTCTTCCCTTTCCATCTGTGGACCTTAGAGTCTCCATACTTAAAATTAAATTTGCATACACTTTTTCTATAATTTATCCATTATTTCTATAGGTGTATTTTAGGTGAATCTCTATGTATTGGTAAATATTTTCCAACTTAGCTTGACACACTGGTTTTGTTGTGACTATCAACGGAGTTAACTGCAACCCAAGATGACTAAAGATTGCTAACATCCTCTGATGCTTTTCTTTTAAGCTAAATGGAAAGGACTCACACACCCTGTAGATTTTCTACTGAAATCTTACAGTTCAAGAAGAGTAGGATTATTGATTCAAAATGTCCTAAGCAAACACTGCCAATAAAAAATACCATACCTGGAAAATAAAAGTATAGTATGAAAATCTGAAGACAACATGAACCCCTGGATTTCCCTCAGAGGAAGGCATATTTCAAGGCAAGACCAATGGGTGCAACACAGAAGCATGGGCACCCCAGTGCTCACTACAGGCTTATTCATAGTGGCCAAGATATGAAAGGAGCCTAAGTGTATGTTCATGTCATTACTAATAAAATAGATTCCATAAATTATCTATAATAATTAGTTAGACAGCTGCTGCATGTGCTATATAAATAATAATGCATACATATTTACTTTTTGTCTTTAAAACATCAGGCAGTTGTGCCATTTATGACAACACTGACAAAAACAAAAAGCATTAAGTTAAGTGATACAAGCCAGACACAGAAGAACAAGCGCTATATGACACTGTTGATATGATGAATCTGAAATATTCAAGTTCGTAATGCACACAATGGTTGTCACAATTGTATGTTTATCTCTAGACATCTAATGTTTTGTACATTAAATTCACACAGCTCTTATACATTAATAAAACCTCTAAAACTTGTTTTTTGTTGTTTGTTTGTTTTTAAAGGAAAGTCTAGATACCTTTGCATAAACTGAATACCAGCTCTACAAGTCAAATAGAATTCTCTGGTATGTCTCTGTTTTGAAAATGTTTATAGAATTGATTTCAGGCAGTCATTCTTTTTCACTATACGCACAGATCATCTCTTCTCCCTTACGGGATATTCTGTAAAGAGTCACTGGAAGGCACTTTTCCCATTGTGTTTTTTGGTGTTCAGAATCCACTCTGAAGTCAAATTATTGAAGAAAAATCTAAGATGCTCTTGAAAACACACCTCAATGTACAAGAAGCATCCCTCAGAGGCTGCAACATACTTAAGCAGCTGATTTACTTCTGGAACACAATTTGCCCTGCTTGTTCTAGATAAGGAGATTGGTAGAAAGCACTCACAGAGCATGTGCAAAATTCTGGGTTTGATCACTAGAACTGCAAGCAACAAAACAAAAAACATTGCCTCCTTCTTTCAGTAAGATTATATTAGGGGCAGAGCTAGGAAAGTATATAATCTTTTTCTATCCTTGTCAGCTCCAAAACATATGGGATAGTTTTTAAACAACACTATTGGTGTTATCACAGATGAACCTGGAATATTGGAAATATATACATAAATATGTATATAATGTGTGTATATGTAATTCTTTGATTGTTTGTTATAATAATGATACATCCCTCAGAAATAAGGTGGAGAACAATTGCATAGTCTTAAACAAGAAATAGAAGAAAAGTCAAATTGATTTTGAAGAAATTTTATTTGGTCCACAATAATTTAAAACTTTGATAAACAGGAAAGTTTAGCCCATTGTTTCTTCCCTCGTTTAGATCAGGAAAAAAATTAATGGATAACTTTAAGATACTATATACATTTGTAATTATATGGAAAATGTTCCAGTTTGCTTCTCTGGTGCTTTAATAAAATACTGATCAAAAGCAATTTGGCGAGGAAAAGTTTGTTTGTGTTACAGGCTACAGTCGTACTCTGGGGACGTCAAGGGAGGAACAAAAGGCAGGAACCTGGAGGCAGGAACTGAAATAATGACCACTGAAGAATACTGACAACTGAGGTGTCCCCTCTGGCCTTTTCAGCTAGCTTTCTTATTCTGCCAAGGCTCATCTGCCTAGGAACAGTACTGTCCAGAGTGGACTAGTCACACAATTACCGATCAAGACTACACTCCACAGACATGGCAACAGGCCAATTTGATCTGGGCAATTTCTCAACTGAGGTTCTCTTTTCCCAAATGACTCAGGACTTTGTCAAATTCACAACTAAAACAATGAAATACAAATAATTATATTCTACAAGAAAATACATGTTAAAGATCTTACTAGATAAGCAATATGTATACTAATTATAACTAGTTCTTTCCCACTTGGTGAAATATATTACTTAATTTTATGATTTATTTTATATGAATTTTGGGTATGACCATTTTGCCTGCTTGGGTATATGTGTATCATGTTTATTTCCTGTGCCCTCAGAAGTCAGTTTAGACCATCAGCTCCCTTGGACCTAAAGTGGCCAATGGTTGGAAATATATACATGCATGCATGTGAGTGGTGGAAACGAATCTGGGTCATATTGAGTCATCTCTCCAGTAGATACATTCTTTTTTATTTTTTTATTACTTTTACTGAGCTATGTATTTTTCTCCATTCCCCTCCCTTCTCGTCCCCTCCCCTTTTACCCTCTCCCATGGTCCCCACACTCCCAATTTACTCAGGAGATCTTCTCTTTTTCTACTTCCCATGTAGATTAGATCCATGTATGTTTCTCTTAGGGTCCTTATTGTTGTCTAGGTTCTCTGGGATTGTGAATTGTAGGCTGGTTTTTCTTTGCTTCATGTCTAAAAGCCACTTATGAGTGAGTATATATGATATTTGTCTTTCTGGGTCTTTCTGGGTCTGGGTTCCCTCACTTAATATGATGTTTTCTAGCTCCATCCATTTGCCCGCAAGTTTCAAGATGTTATTATTTTTTTCTGCTGTACAGTACTCCATTGTGTACATGCACCACATTTTCCTTATCCATTCTTCGGCTGAGAAGTATATAGGTTGTTTCCAGGTTCTGGCTATGAAAAACAAAGCTGCTATGAACATAGTTGAGCACATGTCCTTGTGGCACAGTTGAGCATCCTTTGGATATATACTCAAAAGTGGTATTGTTGGGTCTTGTGGTCGGTTGTTTCCTAATTTTCTGAGAAATCATACTGATATCCAGGGAAGCTATACCAGCTTGCACTCCCACCAGCAATGCAGGCATGTTCCCTTTACCCCACATCCTCTCCAGCATAAGTTGTCATCAGTATTTTTGATACTGGCCATTCTTACGGGTGTAAGATGGAAGAACCACGAGAATCCGGATCTAACTGGTGGCTCTATCTAGAAGTACATACTTCTTGGTGCTTTGCTGTCCTATGGTTTAAAACTGGCTGCAAGTTCATAAGAGAATAGTTTTCATTGACATTCCTACTTAAAGGTCATCCAGTTCCTTAAAGAAGTAAGCACTTTCTAATTTCTTCTTGTAACTAAACAACTCGTTATGAGAACACTGGAGAAAATTAGGGCATTACCTTCCTTTAGCTTTGCTCACTATCTATTTTGCAGAGTTCAGAATCAATACCTAATTAGATCCAGTCAAGTTGGTGGAAGAGCAAATGCCATTTCTTCCCACCAGTACCAGAAGGACTGACTCTTCAGGCAGAAAACAGGAATTATCTGCCCCATTAAATCAAGGTGGGGTCCCTAAAAATCAATATAAGTTGCTAAATGCTTTATACCCCTATATCTAGAATGTGTAAATACACTTAAAATGAGATCTAAATGTTTGTACTAGGCATGTGTCTGCTAAGTCTCTCATTACTTCTCTCTCACAGACATCTGAGTTTTCAAAAGAACTGCTAATAAAGAATGATTTGAAAAAATGGACCATGGTAGCTTTTTAGAGAATTCTATGACCCCTGGGTCTTTTAGGACTGAGTAGTGATAGTTTATGAGATGAGAAAATCGCAGAGCCTTTCACATTAGTACAGTGCATGGGTGTATGGGTCAGACTAGATGATGAAGGTTAAAATGAACGTTATTGTTGAATAAGGAATGAACCTTATAATTAAAATTTCCCCCTTTGAGGATTGATATATTACAATGTGGTAGGATTAGTTCATTCATTAGATATTAGTAATATGCACATATTTTTGTTTTGTTTTGTTTTCGAGACAGGATTTCTCTGTAGCTTTGGAGCCTGTCCTGGAATTAGTTCTTGTAGACCAGGCTGGCCTCGAACTCATAGACATCTGCCTGCCTCTGCCACCCAAGTACTGGGATTAAAGGCTTGCACCACCACAGCAGAGTGTAATATGCATGCATTAGTCAAAAAGAATATTATTTTATACCATTAGCCTCTCCTTTAGGAATTAGAGAAGAATTAAGGGGTGAATTTATTGTTCTGTTTCACACATTCACTAGGGGGCAACTTACAAGAGGATGGATGGAAGGAAAAACCCAAAGTTTGCTTGGTATGTCACTTCTAATCATTTGTTTGACTATTTTACTTGTCATAACATTTTGAAAATAAGGTATTTGTACTCTTAGTAAGTTTCCCTCCTTTCAAAATATCCTTCTTGTTAGCCCCTTTTGGATTGGGTGTATACTCATTGCTATGAAAGAATCCTGTAACTGTGTGCCATCTGCAGATGTCATTGCAAAATGAGGGGGCAGGGAGAATCAGAATTTACTCTCTGCTCTTGCTGAACTGAGGCTACAATTTTCTGAAAAATGCATATACCAATGTGGGGTTGGGTTGATCTGACATTTTTGGCATGATGGTTGTCTTGGGTAGGTTAAGTTATATAACAGTGGGAGGGCAAGAAATGAGAGAACAAAGATTATCTTTTTATTCCATATGTCATAATTGTTACATTTTGTGTTTGTTCTCAGAACAGACAGAATCAGCTCTGAATTATCACGTGAACTACTGTGCCCACCACATGAGGGAATAGAGGGAAAGTATGTGCTTTAGAGCTTAGTGACTCATGCACTAGGGGGAAAAGAAAGAAACAGAAAAATCTAGAACAGTGCATCAGCCCATAATATTCGGTCCCAGAAACAGCATGCTTAGTGCCTTGCATCATAAAAATGGAAACAGAAATTGAGAAGAAATCACATAAAGAAATGTCAAAGAAGAGATTAAAAGACATGGAAGTAAATTTGATCAGTGTTTTTGATTGACTACTTGAGAAATTCCTGAACCTGTAATGACAAGAAATCATTAACATCAGAGAGTGGCCGTCACTGCATATCTGTGAGGATGGGGAAGATAATGCCTGTTTTTCTGTCTGAGGAGTCAGACCTTCTGGTACAGGTAGGAAGAAACGGCATTTGCTCTTCCACCAGCTTGATTGGATCTAATTAGGTATTGATTCTGAACTCTGCAAAATAGATAGCAAGCAAAGCTAAAGAAAGTTAATGCCCTAATTTTCTCCAGTGTTCTCATCACGAGTTGTTTAGTTACAAGAAGAAATTAGAAAGTGCTTACTTCTTTTAGGAACTAGATGGCTTTTAAGTAGGAATGTCAATGAAAACTATTCGCTTATGAACTTGCAGTCAGTTTAAAACCATAGGACAGCAAAGCACCGAGAAGTATGTACTTCTAGATAGAGCCACCAGTTAGATCCAGATTCTCTGAAAGCTGTAGAGATGGTTCAACAGCTAAGAGTACTTGTTGCTCTTGCAGAGGACCCAGGTTTGTTTCCCAGCACCTACATACCAGCTTACAACCATTAACCACTCCAGTTCCAAGGGAGCCAATGCCCCTTGCAGACCTCTGAGGGCACCATCACTACTGTGCAGGGGCCATAGACCCTAAACCTATTATGTAGATGCAAAGACTAGCTGTGAGCAGTGAACAATTCCAGACATATACTGTAGGGCCATATGCAGCTGGGCAGACCTCAGACATGTGCTGTGGGGCAGACCCCAAACGTGTGTACTGGGGATGACACCAGATGTGTGCAGCAGGACAGGCCTCAGACATGTGTAGTTAGCAAGCCCAACACATGTGCAGTGGGGCAGACCCCAGATGTATTCAGCTGAACCAGGTGGTCTGTAATCCCAGCATTTCAGAAGCAGAGACAAAATAATATCTGGTGGTATGGGGTTCCCCTCTGTATGTTGTGAATAAAACATTAACCAATGTTTTATTACTATTGGTTAATAAAGAAGCTGATTTGGCCTATGGTAAGACAGAATATTGCCAGGCTAGAATGGATATAGAGAGAGAGTAGGCAGAGTCAGAGAGATGCCATGTAGCTGCCGAAGGAGGCAGACACCATGGAGCTGTCTGTGAAGATAACAAACATAGCATAACAAGACAAGACATAACAAACTACAAGCCTCATGGCAAAATATAAAATAACAGAAGTGGGTTAATTTAGAATGTAAGAGCTAGCAATAAGAAGCTTGAGCTAAAAGGCCAAACAGTGTTGTAATTAATATGGTTTCTTGTGGTTATTGAGGTCTGAGCAGTTGGGAATGAATGAGCAGTTTCCTCTTACAATCTGGGGCTGGCTGACCAGCTAGACTAAACAGAACTGACCTGTTCTTGTTCAATAAAAGTCCCTACTTTGGTCAATAAAATGGAATTAAGAAATAAATCCACATCAACTAGAAACCTCCACACAGGTAGATGCACATACATGCACATCTGCATACACATGTGCCCACATACATGAGATCATGTAGTCAGGAAAACATCATTACTTTTGTTCTCTTGATCAGTAAGAGCCCACTGGGATAACTGTAACAATTTTAAGGTATGAATTACTTACAGGCCAAGCCTTATGGTAGGTATTTGATTTGGGAACATAATCCTTACAATGACTGTTTAAGTATCTTCATTGGCCCATGTTCTAAATGAGGAAACTGATGGTCATAGGGTGTCAATAATAATTCGCCACAGTCAGTTGCAATCAAGCATCAGAGGCAGGCATGAAGGCGAGCAGATGTATTCATCTGCCCTTGAGGGCCTTATATTGCTGCTCATATCTCTGAACAAGGAGAACATTAGAAAAGTTGAACAAAATGACTGGTCTGCCCCTGTGAAGAGGGGTTGGCTAGATTCAAGCTCAAGTACCCAACGCCAGAACTCACAGTGCTTCCTGAACTGTTCTCTCTGGTTTTTCATCATCCTTTTGATGTACTGTCAACCCCTTCAAGCTTCAACACACGCCTGAATGCACTTCTAGAGCTGGGGAACGTGAGATGATACCTACACATGAAGTTTGCAAAAGCCTGGGGCTCGGAAGGATATGGGTAAACATTTAATCCAAATGATCTGGTACAATTGCAAGGTTTTACTCACACTCGCACAATATAATGTCTAAGCAGTCATTTGCAAGTAACTGCATCATACAAGGACCATTGTTAGTTTTTGGAAATAGCGTTTCTACCTTGAATATGACATGGTAACCAACCCACGGCACTTTCTTTTTAAACAAGGCTAATGGAGTACGAAAGAGGATGAGAAAAATACCAATCCAGGGAGATAAAAATCTATTCATCCAAGCAGTTATTTCAGTCCTGGACTGAGAGCACAGGAACCTTAAGGAAATGTCTTTAGTAGCTACAGAAAAAAATAGCATTTCTGACTTTTAAGGATCTGGGACTGGATGTTCATTTGGAATGATCTGCTAAAGAGCAGGGAAGAGCAGGGGTATGGTTTCTTCAAGAAATTGCTTAATGCGAGAATTGGCTCAAAAACATGATAATTGTGGCTCTTTTTTTGAAGCCAGCAAACGCAGCTCATAATCTCAGTATCAGCTTCTCAAGCACATGTGGTTTCATCTTGCTTTACCAAATCCCATCTGGTCCTTATTGGTATAAGGTATATTGAGATGCTACTGATAACTATTCTAGCATTATAAAAGTGGAAGAATACAAGCCTAACAAGAAATGATTCTGCTCAAATTTTAAAAAGTGGTATACTACTACTTTCAATGTGTTCTTTGAGGCTCCCCTGAGAATCACTAATTCCTGGGACATCACCAAGCCAAGTTGAAGATTTAGAATGCTTCCCAGCCAGACGTTAACAATTAAGAGTGGCTCCTCATTGCAAACAACAGTCGTTACTTCATCTTCTCCAAGTTAGATGATGTCTCTTCCTTTGATAAGCAGTAGTGCCAAGTATCCAAGACCAGCAGATCAAATTCCATTATGAATCCATCAATTGAGATAAAGATGAAAAAGACCATGATTCAGTTTGATAAACCTTTGATGTATATAAGCACCACTAAAGCACAGAGTCAAGATGTCATATTATATATGTTAAGCTAAGACAAGCTAGCAGTTAGAGAGCCCCTCTTGTCAAGAGTAATCAACTTCTCTGTGTGGAACTTACCCCAGTTACTCCTACAATGCTGTGGAAAGCTCATAGTAGCAGAAAGGCAGGGAAGTACACGCTGGCCACATACGTGCTATATAAGTTATACTTTGTACAAACAGATCCTTCCACATTCCAAGATGGGGTCCACAAACTGGCCCCTATTTTCTCATTTTGGAAAAGTAAAAAATCTGATTCTACATTAAGGATTAATATTCCATCACCCCTAATTACTGTTGGAAAGGATTCTATTGTAACTAGTTGGTAATTCAATACAGAATTTCTCTTCAGACCACCAGTTAGGAACTGGCGTCAATGAAAAAGAATTCACTTATTATCTATGTGATGGCTGCCCGCCCAAATGAGATAGGTTAGGAAAATTGAATGTTTTCCATGTCAGGGTTCAGGGCGATATGTGTCAAATGTTATTAGCATCGAGGTGTCGTCATTCACCTCTCTACCATCTCATGGGAGAGGGATTTAGGCAACACTAAGTCTAAGAAATACATTGAGATAAAAAAAAATTAGATACTAGTCTTTCTTCTTATGTGGTCCTATCTTTCAGATAATCTCAAGCCCAAGAGAACAAATGTTAACAATTTCCAGGAGTATGTTACTCTTGAGGCAGTTTCTTCCCTTATCCAGTGTGCTGGCACATGCATGGTCCAATCTTGATCTTTGGAGAGCAGAAGAACTGGGAATACAACAATGCTACCCAACCCTATCCACCTTAAGCAACCAGAACTATAAGCATGACCTACTAGCCAAATCCAGAACTCTTTTAAAAACATACCTGTACCCACTTCTGCAATAGTGGAACTGCTACTATAGAGATAACCATCTATTCTCTGATTCTATTTGAGACCTGTTTCACAGGAGAAGTCTGTGACTGGAAATATAGACAAACATCCATTATGGGAGTGATTATAGCCCCTAATGGTGAGGGGAACATGATGTTTTTGTTTAGATATTATGCCAATCTTTCCTCATGTTTGTGTTTATATCCAGCACTTCTAAGCCTCAATCAGAGAAGTCTCTTTCCAGCATACCGCAGTCAATACAGAGATTCACACCTGCACGAGGTGAGGAGAATAAGTGATGGATGAGGTCTCAGCCCTACACAGCTTATTTATAGCATCCTCTCTGAGGCCCAGAGAGCTGTAGAAGTGCGAACAGAAAGAATCTAAGAGCCAGGAAATAAGAAGAAGGGCTGGGAAATAACATCCTCTGGGTAAGACACAGACATTTCCATCACAAGCTCACAGCAGCTGTTGATACCTATACGGGACCTGCATAAGAATGGGTCCCTCAACACTCAGGAATGGATGGAGGAGGGACTCAAGGCAACTTACCCTCCTCTGTTGAATTGTTACTGACAGATTCACAAAGAGGGAAGCTGTTATTGTCAACTGTGTACCCACTGATGATGCCATCAGTTTCCAATACATAGTTCCAACCTAGTTGTCACACAGATGGCCCTGGTTAAATTAAGTGGATCACAAAACAAAGCCAACTCATGAATCTGGGGAAATGACTGGGTGGTGGGGAGAAGAGGAGTGTGTTCATGGAAGGGAGGGAGGCAAGAGATGGCAGGAGTAGGGGTAGTAATCAGGGTGAGACCCTGACTCAAAAGAAACTGCAACAAAGAGAAAGAGAGGAGGGGTGAAAGGGAAGAGGAGAAGCTGAGAAGAAACCAGAAAGCATGCTGAGGCAGACACACCGGGACCTCCAAGACTGTATCTCCATACTGTCTACTAGCAAGGCACGATGGGACGCCACCACGATGCCTTCCATAGCTGAGAGATGTACCAAGATATGTTTGACATGTGTTGAAACCTTATTCTGCTGGCAGAGGAGACAAAAAAAAATGGAAATCATAGGAATGAAGGAAGAGAGCAGGCAGAAGAAAACGGACTTCCTGGACCAAGATGGTGGTGAAAGAGAAAGCACAAGGTGGCTGAAATGAGAGAGCGTTTAGATGCATGATTGGCAGGACTTGGCAGGAGTGAGAACAAAGATGATGGCTTGAATAGTTTTCCAATTTCTGGGTTTGATTGGAGAATATTTGTCAGCTCCTAAAAGTGTCAAATTGCACTAGAACTATACATGCTCATTTGGACTCAAATGAGCTGATACACATTCCTACATTCCTTAAATTATTAAAACCAACCCCTCTCCATGTCTCTAATTGGTCATGTAGACTCTATACTTATAGAAAGACAGAATTTTGACCTGGAGAAGTTGTCTGTTGAAATGGAATGTAGTAAACACTGATGCCATTTGTGACATATGCAGATGAGTCCACTGAAGCCATTGTCATCCCCCAGAACATAACAGTGTTTGGAAATTCTCTGCTCCCAAGCCATTGATTCTTATTTCTGCCAGAGTCATAAAGCAGATTGCATTCCCAACATTAGAGAGAGAGAGAAGGACAAATGTTAATTTCAGTAAATAAATCTCAGTTTGTCCAGCCAAACGCACAACGATTTGGCTATAAAATACATTTCTGTATTGATCACCTTACCGAATCAATCCATCAGACTCATCATCCAACTCTTTCTAGTCCTTTTTGTTTGTTATAGATTACTCAGTTGAACAGAAAAAAATTCTAATATAATAAGAGCAGTCAGCAGATATCTTCTGCAAGAGATCCAATAGCAAATGCCTTGTGTCTTTGAAACCAAATGGTCCTGGCCACAAATCAACTGTATTATTGCAGAGGAAAACATCCATAGACAGAACCTAGATTGATACAGCTATTTTATAATTGAATGTTACTTACAAAATCAAGCAGAGGTTCAGATTTGGTACCTGAGGTACAGCTGGCTAATAACTAAAATGGAGCCTTTGTCGGATTGTCTGCCATGTTTTCAGAGACTTCCACAAAGACTTCATGCATATACATATACAAGGATATCTTGCAAATGCATGCAAAGAGAAGAGCCACGATGCTAAGAGCCTAGTCTGTCATTGCAAGCTGCAGCTCATTCACATGGTTATGTGGTGGTTTGTCCCTGTCATTTCCAGATTAACACAGTCATTTATCTGGAGAGAGTCTCTGAGTCTGTGCTTGAGAAGCCACTCCCACTCATTATATGTACCCTACTGTGGCTCTCTCTCATCCTTTCCCTGAAATGACATCAGTGTGACCTAGACTGGCCAAAGTGTTCCATTTCCCAGGCACAAACAGAATAGCTCATGGAGGGAAGAGAGGGACAGAGATCTGATTATGCATATGGAGAGAGATAAACCTGTCCTTCTGAACTGCCAGGCCACAAAGATTACGTAACCTGGGACTCTTTAAAGTGATCTTCCGAGGACACATGAATGAAGTCATCTGCCACATCAGTAAATGAGACTGATGAAATGAGATCAAAGAAGGAACTAAAAGAACATCCAACTTTGTGATAACAGAGTCTGAGAGCCTGGGTCCAGATTCCAGTTATAAAAGTGCAAATAAGCTCCCCTCTACAGATCTCCTTTGGCTGAAGAGGATTTCAGATGCTTGCAAGCAGAAGGGTTTGGAAAAATAAATTTTCTCCATAAATACAACAAATCCCAATGTAAGGAAATAATTTCAAACATGAAAGCATGCCACAGTCATAGTAGCCCCAGCAATGGACTTGTTTAAAATGGGAGGAATGAGTCATTAAAAATGTAGAATGCCAGGCTTCTAGGAAAAACTTCAGTGTGTCATGATATGGCATCTGAGTTTGTACGTTAAAACGGGACTGCTTTGTAGACAACAAAGACCCTATGTAACTGGATCTTTCCCTGGGGAGTGTGATGGCATGGAGCAGGGGCTGGGGATGGAGAATGAAAACTGTCAGGACATCATGTTTCCTAGTTTGGAAGTACATTATTTTGTTTGTTTATTTGATTATTGTGTGTGTGTGTGTGCACATGCACAGGCAGGTGTACAGGTATGGATACACATATCCATGTAACATGATTTCCTCGGGACAAATGAGAAACAAAAGATTCTAGCTGAATAGCCACATACTTGTGTGTCACAGAACAAGGAAGAAACTGTGCTTGCTAGTTTGGGGCCAACTCAACCCAGCATAGAGTCATCTAGGAAGAGGAAGTGCAGTTGAGAAAATGCCTCTATCAGACTGACCTTCAGGCAAGTCTGTAGGACATTTTCTTGATTAATGATTGATAGGGACAGGCCCAACCCACACTGGCAGTGCCACTCCTGAGCAGGTGGTCCAGAGCTGCCCAAGTAAGCAGACCGACTGATCAAGTCATAATGAGCGGGCCCATAATCGGTGCTTATCTCTGTAGCTTCTGCTTCAGTTTCTGCCTCTAGGTTTCTGCTCTGCTTGAGGTCTTGCCCTGACTTCCCTCAGTGATGGACTGTTGCCTAGAAGTATAAACTAAAATAAACCCTTTCCTCTCTAAATAACTTTTGGTTATGGTGTCCTATGCATACGAAGCAATAGAAAGCCTTAGACACATACAATAGACATCAAAGGAACATGGTTGACTTACATGACATGTCTAAAATTAAATGTTTTCTTGCTTAGGGGAAGATTGTTAGTCATGAAAGCAAAACAAGAGTCACGGGAGTGGCAGTGGCCTGGGCTAGAAAAGTGTTGAGAGTCACAGTCGTAGAAATACCCAAAGTAAAAAATGTATAAACATATAGAAGTTTTCACTAAGCATTACCTAAAGATACCTCTTCTCTGGCATTTTTGAAAGCCTTTGCCAGGCTCTCAGATGGCAAGTGAGCACAGTAGAGGTAACCCCCAACTCTAAACAAGTTGGTCTATATTTGCCTTTTGTAAACTCAGTATTTACTAAATAGCTATCTATTACTCAGTGTTTGTCAACTTAGAGTTTTCATTGAACACACAAGGTAAGTTCCAAGTTCAAGTACTGAGGTTCTTAAATCTAGAGTTCTGTCATATCTAAAGGGGAAGAACTAGTCCAACCCTCCAGTCTCAGCTCCACCCTCTGATGAATATCTGCTTCCCAGTTCTTTCCTTAGCCCCTTGGTCCAAAAGCCAACCTGTGAGTTTTGTCTGTTAGCACTCCTGCAGAATCAGCCTGCTCCATTCTTCATGCTGAGAAGGCAATGATGTGGATTGGAATGAGACCACAGACAAAAGACAATCTGGCTACTAAAACTCAAAACTGGGTGTCTCTCTCAGATATTACGTCTGGAGCTAGAATTCCAAATACTTTCCTTGTCATAACCCTCCACTGTGGTTAACCGCCCCCCATTGAGCATCGCATGCCTGAGATTACAAACGAATTTTTGTTTTATCCCCCTGCCAGCACTGAAGTACTTACAAACAAATATAACAAAGGATTCTAGACAAACATCCTAGCCAAGTTCACAAGTGTGGGATCATTTCAGCACAAACACACCAGAAAGAGATGCTTAAGAATACATCACAACCCAAACAGAAAGCTAATGTCCTTGTAGATGAATGTGGTAGAGCAAAACCAATCTTATTGATAAGCTAATTTAAATAATCATTTCTCTGCTAGGAAACTAGGGAATGTTTCTGTCCTGGAAGCATCATCGCAAAATTTCTTAAGAAAATGATCTTCATGTCCCTAAGATGCTCTTTGCCATTTTTATGATGGGAATGTCCTTGTAGGAATAGTAATTGCTCACTGGAGTAGATATTACTGGAAATGAAGGTAACAGAGAAGGTAGTAAAATCCATAGCATGGTAGGAGAGCCAGGCCCCCTGATGCCGCACCTTTCAAGCCACATGGATTAAAGACTGCTCTGAGCAGCATTTCTTTCACAGCTGAATTAGGAATACTGTACTCACAGCTCCATTTCTATTTTAGCATTTATTAGAAAGTAGTTCTGAACGTATTTCCTCATTGTATCCATAAAACTCCTTACCTACAAGGTAAAAATATTATCACACATCAATTAGTCCTGACATAGAACAATGAAATGAAAGATGGTTGTCAACCTTATCATGAAGGCAAGGGTTTTGGAAAAATTGAGCCTTGAGATAGATACCAGGATCTCTTTAAAAATGGGATGTTTTGAAAAGGCAGGGTAAATTAACAAATTCATAAACTGCTTGCAAGTGAACTGCTAAGACTGTTGAACGGGTTTAGCCGCCACTTCGAGGACTTCTTGCCTCCTCTGTGCCCTTCTTGCCATCCAAGAGCAGACAGAGAGCAGCTCTGGCATCCACGCTGTCTACCTAAATGGGAGAAGAGTCAGTATGGGCAAGGCTGGTGCCTGTATGCTCCGTGTCAGCTGTCCGTTTCAGCTAAGGAAATGAAACCAGGGGCAGACCAGCACACTGACCTGGTAAACCTGATTCCTGGCCCTATTATCTGGTGTGCCATCAAACTTTCCAGGACACCATTGTATCCCCTTGAAAAGATATAATATAGACTGGTCCAGTGACTATCAATGGGACCAATGTAGGTATCTGGGAATCATTTTGTGAAAGTCTAAGAGTTTGTGTGTCTGGGCTTTTTTGTTGGTTTGTTTGGGTTTTGTTTGCTTTTTTTTAATCACCAAGTATAATTAAGCCCAGGCAGTTACATTTTGAAGTGCACGATACTGTGTTGATCCTAAACTGGGTAAGAAGTACAGTTTGGAATTTCAATTCTTGAAATTTTCTTGACTGTAGGTGGTAATGTAATGCACTATTTTAATTCACATGAGTAAAGGAAACTTCAAAACATATTTAAAAATGGGAAGCTTGTGATAGCAGTTGACCACTAGGTGGCCAGATGGTCTTTGGAGGTTGTCCAAATGAACAGGGCATCATGGCCTCTCAGCAGCTTCAAATCATCAGATCAGCCATGTATACCGTCACGCAAAAGCAAGTGCAAGCGTGTCTGTCAAAGACAGGCACCAACCAACATCATCCCCAGAAAACTGTTAACCAGGGAGCTGGCCCCAGGTCTCGAACTGCCTCTGTGCCTCTATGGTAAGTTGGCTACCACTAGGGGCCATGGTTTCAGAGTGAGAAGAAACCAGACCAGTACATCAGCTGCCTGTGAAATCTTGCTTAATATCATGATGATTCTTTTCTCCAATCAAGATTTCCACCTGCCATGTAGGAGTCTCCCCATTCACCACTGCCCTGCCCTACCACTGAAAGCCTCACATTCCACCAAGATCTTTGCCCTAAGTTGTATTTTCTATTCTCAAGCTCTAATACTGAGAATAACAGGGGGTCCTGTTATAGATGGAAGTTTCTGCCCTGCCTGGTCCCACAACTTTTATTAGTGAGGCGTCCTCATATTGCTTCCTCTGCATCTTGGTGGTGATTGAATCCCTGCCCTTCCTCTTCCCAGAGTTCTCCTAGGCTGGTTGCCCCTTCTATCCTTCCTGCCTGGCTACTGACCAACCAGGGCTTTATTAAACTAATACAAGAGCATTATCCCACAGCAGCCTGTGGTTATGTGGCAAGTTCACTGTCTTTAGTCTATATACATCATAGGGTCAAAATTCTTACCTTCACATCTTTCCTTCTCTTGCCAGCATGTTCTTTCTAAAATACAAATTCTATTTTATCGTTTATTGTGAATCTTTTAAGTGTTGGCCATGGCTGTGGGATGAAGTCCTGATACCTTAGGTAGTTTGGCCAGACTCTGTCTACATCTTTGGAATAATCTTTCCTGGTATAAGATTTGAAAGGGAAGAGATCTTGAAGTCTAACAGTTTTCTGCCATCCAGAACATTCCAAATTCAAGTTTCAAGAGGAAATGGGGTTTTTCATAAAGCTATCTGTGCTATCTCTGCTAGGGACCTTATGAACACCCCTGTTTTACAGTTGAGTGCTCGCCTCTCCAACCATTCGATGGTAGCTGCACAGATGAGTCAGAGATTTATGGACCATTTTGTCCCCCAAAGGATGTTGATCCATAGTGAAATTACCCAAAAAGAAATATAGCAAAGAAAGAAGAGGCAGAGCCATCTAATAGATCTGTCCCATGTGAACTGAAAAGGACATCCAGTGTTTGGATTGTTATGAGGTGGTGGTTCCAAATGTCACTCCAAGGAGCATGCTTATAGCTGAGGTCTGGGTATTGCTGGTCAGAAGAGATTCTCATTATAATATATCGACTGTGCTCTGAAATGATTTGTGTTGTGTGTTTGTAGAAGCCTCAGGTTGTTAGAATTGCTTGACAAAGACATGTTGGCTATTGACTGATCAAATCAAGCGGCTCTCACTGGGAAATGTTTTATCCCAACCTTCTTCATGTTGGGTGACATTATATAAAACATCTGAAGGCACACACATCATTTATCACATAGTGAGTACTAAATTCAGTGATTAAAAACAAGGACCTGTTGGTGAGAGGCTCTCTCTTGTGTGTCATAGATGCCAGCAACCTGGTTCTGATGTACTAGCTTCATCTGGCTACAGCCCTCACTTTGGTGGTTTCTCTCTCACTGTCCCTGTGGTGTCACCACCTAACAAGCATTGCATCACCAGCCTTCCTCATTAGAATAGGTCCAGGATTCATATCAGTTCTTTCCTTAGATCTTCTGCTAGAGCCGCTGAGAAATGCCTGGTCATTTACACCTGAGGTCGTGTGTAGAAAGACTGACTAGGACTAATGAAATCAAAAGGAGAGTAGAAGGAGAAAGATACTGGTAGCTTGAGCTAACCCCCAGCCTCAAACCTTACTGAAATGAACAACATTTTTCTTTCCTTAGAGCAGCCTGAGTATAAAAGGCATCGCAAGCAGGCCAAAGGAGACACTACATAATAAGTATTCACTTTAAACTATATCCATTGTCACTCTTTTTTTTCCACATTTAATTTTTTATTATTGCATTATAAATAGTACCATTCAAAATTTCCACCTCCTCCGCTCCTCCCATTTCCCTCCCGCTTCCCCACTCCCCCTCCTCTTTTCCCCTCCAGTCCTAAGAAAGGGCAGGTTACCCTGCCCTGTGGGAAGCCCAAGGCCCTCTCGCCTCCATCCAGGCATAGGAAGGTATGAATCCAAACTGACTAGGATCCCAAAAAGCCAGTACATGCAGTAGAATCAAATCCCAGTGCCATTATCATTGGCTTCTCAGTCAGTCCCCATTGTCAGTCATATTCAGAGAGTCTGATTCGATCACATGCTCGTTCAGTCCCAGTCCAGCTGGCCTTGGTGAGCTCCCACTAGATCGGGCACACCATCTCAATGGGTGGACGAATCCCTTGCGGTTCTGACTTCTGTGTTCATCTTCTCCCTCCTTCTGCTCTTCAACTGGGCCTT
>PVIU01018720.1:0-38298 GCA_004026605.1 Ondatra zibethicus
GCATTCAAAAAGACTCGGTTCTCAAAAAGTTAATACATGCAGAAGAGATAGGTCCTGGTGTCATTGTTTGTGGGTTCTCCATCTGCCAACTTTCGCCGCCACATTCAGAGAGTCTGGTTTGATCATATGCTCATTCAGTCCCAGGCCAGGTGGATTGGTGTGCTCCCATTAGTTCAGGCACACTGTTTCAGTAGGTGGAAATAGACATTCTACTCCTTTCTTAAACCCAACTCCCAAGTCAAAATTCTACAAAAAAAAAAAAAAAGTATAGTCAGTCCTACCACAGTAATATCCCAGTCTGTAGTCTGTGTGACAAACTTCTGTCTTAGTTGAGATTTCTATTTCTGTGAAGACAAGCTATGAACAGGACAACTCTTATGAAGGAAAACATTTAACTGGGCTGGCTTATAGTTCAGAAGTATAGTCCATTATCATTATGGAAGGAAGCATGGCTACCTGCAGGAGATGGAACTGAGAATTTTACCTCTTGATCCCTAGGCAACAGGAAATGATGTGTGTGCACTGAGTGTAACTTGAGAGTAGGGGACTTCAAAGCCCACCCCCACAGAGACAAACTTCCTAAAAGAAGGTTCTATCTACAGCAACAAAGCCATGTTTTCTAATATTGCCGCTTCTTATGAGTTTATGAGGATCAATCACATTAAAACCACCACAGGCAATTTTTGTTTCATTTTATTATTTTTTTGTTATCTTATAGAATCAAGTTTTTTTCTCATGAGAGACAGAAAGAAAGTAGATCCAGATGAGAAAGGAAGTGGGGAGAACCTGGAAAGAAAAGAGTGAAGCAAGACTGTATTCAGATTATATTCTATGAGAGAATAATCTGTAGTTGACAAAAGACAAAATATCCCTTTTAAGTTGAATGTTCACTTCACATAATCAGAAATGCTGACCGTAATTTTGTACAAAGCAGACTTATGTATAATCCTTTCCTTTATCATAGAAGTTATGAATAGGATTTTTGTTTTCAAAGCAATTTAAAGGAACAATGTTATGTATGTCTGATGAAATTGTCACACAGTAAGCTGAAATATCTATCCACAGATCCAGAAAGTTAGAGACTACAGATGATGTGGTAGCAGTTAACAAACACTTGTATATTTCCACATCCTTATAAGTAATAAAAACTCTAGGAAATAGCAACAAATTAATGTCTGTGTAAACTCCCTTTAGCCAGCAATAGAAGATGGTGATTTGCCAAACCGTGAAAGAAAAGTGAAAAGTCTTTGTGACAAAAGATCCCATGACTGAAACTGATAAGATTCCTGGGATTTTCATGGTAGGTTGCTTTTGTACAAATCCTAGAATGATTTGGAGAAAGTGTCAACTCATCCTACAATCTCCCTAAAACTTGAAAAGGAAGATTTGTCTTTATTCAATACGATAACAATTACATGATATTGTTTATATTTATATGATATTGAAAGTTAAGCTTGCGTTTATGTGGAATGACTTCAAATTTCCTAAAATCTACACTTATCATAGACTTCCATCAGTCTATACTAGCACATACACGTGTAAGCTGAACTTCTATTATTTAAATGATATTTTTATAAAATACTGTGTGTGTGGATTAAATTAATTAACATACCTCAAAACTTCATTATAGTAGAAAACTTGGAATTGTACTAATTCTTGTGCTACATGTAAAAAAATAAAAATACAACTACAGACAAATGCAGTGTACAACATCATTTGCTGAATAAGATAGTCTAGTATGTGAAGAGATCACTAATAATTATATTTTAAGACTGGTATTTATGCTTAGGGTCTATGTGCATTACGTGGAAGCCTTTAAAATGCAGCCAACTGTGTATAGTACTTAACCCTTGCATCACAAAGCCTCTTATTGCTTTCTACAAAATAGAGATCAAATCTGTTGTTATAGCTGTATAAATGATAAATATTCCAGATATATAAAAATATGTATATATGTTTATATAAATGTTTTTATATATTTATATGTATGCAGTATATAGATATGTATATGTATGTATCTAATAATGTACACTAGCTAGATCCCTAAGAACACCAGCATGATTTTCCAAGCTTTAATTGTAAATTTGCTCCCTGTTCTCACAAACTTTTGGGTTTATTCCCAAGTATGCTTTGCTTCCTCTATAACAATGTAATTATCTAGCAAGTTTCTGTGACATAAATGTTATGAACCCGTTAAAATTAGTTTTATCTTTGCAGTTAGCTTCCAGTCAGATAAAATAAAGCACTTGGATGAGGCCATCATCCAGGGAATAATCAGAGAGATCAAAATTAATTAATTTTAACTGTGTATAAATTAGGTATTTGTTTTGAGATCTCTGCTTTAAATAGAACACATAATATTACCCACATTGCTATTCATGAGCCTAAGCATAAGACAGGCAAGAGATAATTTAAGACAATACAAAATTCTGTACTCTTAGAAATATTTTATTGAATATATATTCCCTCGATGACTGTAAGACTCTCATTAATTTCCAGCAGACTGAAAATAATCTGGTGATTTTTGTCTATAATGAATGCATTGCAGTTTTGGATGAATTTATAGGTCTTACTTCATCATTTTTTAACCTAACATTTAAACTGTCTTTAGAAGAATAATTTTAAAACAATCAGTGGGAGAAAGAAGCAAACCTAACCTTTTTCCTCTCCTTATTGAAGCAAACACAGAAGAGATAATTAGCAAACAATCAGAATCCTTAAGTGTTCAATTGCTTTATGGTATTGGAGATAGAAGGAAGGACCTTGCACATGCTACACAACCATTTTGCCATTAAGCTATTTCCATAGGCCCAGGACTCTTTTAATATGAAGTGACTATATTGAAACTAAGGTAATACTAAATTTATACATATAATGAATATACTTATTGGAACATATGTGTGTGTGTGTGACTGTGTCAGGAAAAAACCGATTTTACTAAAATTTTGGGGTTATTTTGGTAATACACTTTATAAATTATATAGTATACATACATGTGGTGGAAATTGCCTGTAATACAAGCACTGATTTGTTAGAGGCAGAAATTTAGCTTGAATTTAGGTTTCAATATAGTGTTTCTATATAGAGATTCCAGAATAACTTAGCTACAAAGTTATATTCTATTGGAAAAACAAAAAACAAACAAAAGATTGGTAACATTATTCAGAGTAAGCTGAAGACTTTATAGGATATTTGAAAGACTATGGCTTAGAAAGTAATGATTGTATTGCACATAAATTTGAACAGTAAAATGCTTTATAGGTAATCTCTGAAAACATGATCTGCAAATCTGTTCACAAGTAAAGATACTTCAGTTATTCATTTATTTTCTTATTACTTGTTGTGGAAAAGAAAGATTTAAATTTACATACTTTTCTATTGACATATTGTTCAAAATAAATAATAGCCTAGAAACAAAAAAGATTTACCTGTCATAAATGCAGAAAAATTTTTAAGAATATCATAATGCATTTTTGTTATGGAATGTACAAAGACAAAGAAGTCAATGATGCTCTGGCATAGTCTAGCTTAATAATAAGACTGAAATCTTAGGTGAAATTGATTTTGTTGAAATTATTTTAAAAATGCATTACATATGCTAAGATAAAACTGTGCTCTGAACATAATAAAATTTGCAATGAGAGAAGCAAACATTATCTGGAAGAATTACTCTACTGGAGGAAACACAAGCAGGAAGAGATAAGTAAACTTTCACAGGCTTTTCTCCAAAACATGTTTTCTGCTTTTTGTTGAAACTTGTTTTATTGATCTTTTATTTTCATCATGATAGACTTTTGCCCAAGGCATCTTCCATTTAATCCATCTATTCTTGAGTAAAAGCAAAAAGATTACCATTTGTCGTTTACACAAAAGTAAGACCAACCAATTCAAATTTGTATTTCTGTATTTCTTATAAGATTGACAGATTAAACTTGAGTTAAATCCTCCACACTTGAAACAGCTAATGAATTTTACTAAAAGTAATTCAATTTGTATTAGTTTTTTTGTTACTGTCAAACCCAGTCCCTTTCTCATGTGAGGTGGACATTCACTCTGAACAACAGCTCCAGCCATGTTCTTTTATTATTAATTGTTATTGAGCTCTACATTTTTCTCTGCTCCCTCTCTTGCCTCCCAAGGTCCCCATGCTCCCAATATACTCAGGAGATCTTGTCTTTTTCTACATCCCATATAAATTAGATCTATGTATGTCTCTCTTAGGGTCCTCATTGTTGTCTAGGTTCTCTGGGATTGTGATTTGCGGGCTGGTTTTCTTTGCTTTATGTTTAAAAACCACTTACGAGTGAGTACATGTGATAAATGTCTTTCTGGATCTGGGTTACCTCACTCAAAATGATGCTTTCTAGCTCCATCCATTTGCTTGCAAAATTCAAGATGTCGTTATTTTTTTCTGCTGTGTAGTGCACCATTGTGTAAATGTGCCATCTTGTTTTTAAACTAGGTCATAGTGTCACAGATATCAATAAAATAATAATTATTTTTTTTGTCTCCCATATGAATTTGAGGAGGTTGTACGGCAGAATAAGCATAAATGAACTGAAAATTCAAAATCCAATATTTTCTAAAACTGAATATTTTGCAACAACAGATAGACTATGCTTTATTTTATCTTTTCATTAATTATAAAATCCTCATATTTAAAATATACCTTATAGTGGAATCATAGTTAAGTTCTCTGAATGTTTAATTTCTTACTTTCTATTCCATGATCAATTGGAACTCAAAAATTTGTTCATGGAAATGACAAATTATATACTGGGGAATAGCTACATTTCTCAGACTGCTTTCCTCAGAAGACTGAAGCTATTGCTAGCTTGGAAACTTCAGCATTGTGGTGCCTTTAAAGAGAAGATCCCACTTTAGCTTCCATGACTTATATGTAAATCCTTTGCATGAATGTCAATAATGTCTAAAAATGTATTGTATTTTGATTTGGATAAGATTGTGGGGAGTGAAACACATTATAGGAAATAATGATATAATGTGAACATACCATAAACATGGGTTTTGCTGTGACCTATGTCATGAAAGTGGTGACACTTTCTAAGTTCCACTGATACTTGCCTTGACTCAGATACTATTGTTGCAAGAGGAGGGGCAGGCTGCGTTCCCGGTGCCTGGTTAGCTTAGGTCCCAAAATAATTACACAGAAACTGTATTCATTGAAATACTGCCTGGCCCATTAGCTCTAGCCTCTTATTGGCTAACTGTCACATATTTGTTTAACCCATTTCTAATAATCTGTGTGTCACCACGAGTCTTGGTTTACCAGGAAAGATTCAGTGTGTCTGACATGGCAGCTTCATGGCGGGTGGCTCACCCTGACCCTGTCCCCTTCCCAGCATTCTGTTCTCTTTTCCCCATCTATCTAAGTCCTGCCCTATCAAAAGGCCAAGGCAGTTTCTTTATTAACCAATGAAAGCAACCCAAATACAGAAGGACCCTCCTATACCATACTATTTTCTATTCAAAAGGAACAGCTTACATGGATGGTTACATCACTACCATGTATGTTTCTTAATGTGCTAGTTCCCCAATGTTAGCATAACATTAACATAAATCTGGTCACATAAGTCAAAAACAAAACTTCCTGTGTCAAAATTTTTAACTCTAGTATTCAGATATGTTATTCCCATCTCTGCCTCATTACAAGTCTTTCTCTTGTTTCTACCTTCCACAGCCCCTCTCTCTCCTCTCTCTCTCTCTCTTTCTATCTTGCTCTCTCATGTGTGTTTGTGTGTATTACATTAACTCATCCTTGTATTGTATTAAGGTTCCTCTTTCAAAATATGAAGCAAAGTATCTTTTCTGCATATACAATCTAACTGCTTGATTAGTTATAGAAGGTATAATTCAATCTTTTCATTATAGATGGTATCTATCATTTTTGAAGAGGAGAATCCATAGTTTGTGAGGTTATCACTTAAACTGTTACAATAATCATTTATTTTTAATTATGGATCTGACATCATTGTAGAGTATGTTTTATTACTTTGACCTATTTTAATGAATGAATTAAGCATATGAAAATATTACTGTATTGAACTTCTCATTAACAACCTTTATCTACATTTATAAGTACAAAAATCACTGCATGAACCTCAGTATACTGTGGATTGAGACTTTTTTTAACATTCTGTTGTATTTAAGCAATTTAGCATTAAGAAACTTACTTTCATTTTCTTTATAAAGTGCTGATGCCTGTTATAGTCAGAAAGAAAGCTTAATTATAAGAAGTCAATAAAATAGCAAAGACAACTGAAAAGAGAGAACATACAGGGTACTAACGGGTAAACATCCATTTTATGAGAAAAGCAATACTCATCCTACTAATATCTGCCAAAAAGAAACCACAATAAGGGGCATTTGAATGTTAAATATAAGTATTATCATTTTAAAAAAAATTAGCAGTATAAACCACAGTCCATATTTCTCCATGTACATACACATAAGGTACTTATATACATATTAACATTACACATATCTACCTGAAAATTTTTAAATTGTGCATACATTTCAGACATTAATGTAAATAATATTTTTATTCTTAAATAATTATAAATAATCTTTTATTGTATTCTAAGACTAACTTTTCACTATATGCTACATCATGTATATGACCATAAGTAAAGATTTCCTCTTATCACCGTACTTGGATCACCTTGAGGAAAGTGTTTGCTACAACTTTTAGTCAAATGATTTAGCATGGCCCTTTCTAACTACATTCTTTGCAAAATTATTACTTGATTCTAAAATAAGTTCATTTCTGCACATTTTTTGTTTGTTTGACTGAATTTTTACGGCATCTGCCATACTATTAATGCAACTTAAACTTGAGGATGCAGCATTGTAAAAGAAAATTTGATTCAAGATATTTATGAATTAGTTTCACAATAAAAGAGGAATCACAGACAAAACTTTTTGGTGTTTGTAAAATTATATAAAGTATACTGTTATCCCTAAGGATAACATGATAAGATTTAGTTTCATACTGCCCAAAATGAGACTAAATATATTCAAGATGATGCAGGGATAACTCATATAGTATTTGGAAACAGACTTGACATTTATTTTAAGACAGGCCAAAGTCATAGAGCGCTTCTGTAGATTTGAATATTTCACTAAATAATGAACTACACCATTGTAGCTGATATCAACCTAAAATGATATTAATCTTAATGTGTAGCATGCATGAATAATAAAAACTGTGAATCAGATACTGGGTTTCAACTCAAAAAGCAGGAAGACAAAGGAGCCAAGCCACTAGAGTCTTACGTCTACCAAGACTGAGAGACCACAGACTAAGCAGACTAAGTCTTTCTTGCATCCCATTTTATATTTCCTCTAGTGCTGGAATTAAAGGCATGTGACTCCCTAGTACTGGAATTAAAGGTGTGAGCCACTACCACCTGAATTTGTTTCTGCATTGATCTTGTGTAGCCCAGGTGGCCGTGAACTCACAGAGATCCATCTGCCTCTGTCTCCCAAATCCTGGGATTAAAGGTATGTGCCTTCACTGCCTGATCTCTAGTGGCTTAACCTGCCCTTCTTATCTTTAGGCAAGTTTTATTTATTAACATAGAAATATATCACCATAGTAAAGCATAGCTTAAGATAAACAAAAGTGTTGTTACTCTCACATATCTTTATGTTTGTTTACTGTCTTTCAACTAGGCTTAAGATATTTCACCAGATAGTGTATGTATTTAAAGAAAGAACCAAAACAAATGTCCATTTTTATTTTTAAATTGAGCATCTGTGTTGGCATAGACTGTGAATAATGTATACTTGTTCTGATTCTGGCTCAATTCATTTGACTAACAAAAACCACAAAGAATGCTTATGTATCACTTTGAGAAAAAAAGACAGCAGATAGAATAATCAACTTTTAAAAAGTTGTTATTTTCTCTAGATATTTTGAACTGCTCTCAAATATTTAAAAGTTTTTTTTTCTGAAAACCAATTAGAATGCTGTCAAGTGAAGAGCCAGTCCTACTTAATTACTTAGGAAATACAAGTATGCTTTTTTGAATGACCTTTTTCAGACCCTTAGAAAAATTCTGCTCTAAACCACCTGAGATCAGCCTAGTCTTGTGCTCAAGTTCTAGATACAGGAAGCACAGGTACTTACCCTTGTCCTTTAAACTGGGAGTTTAAGAATGCATTTTCATTTTATTTCATTAGTGATTGTGTTAAGTGGTGCCTGTTTAAAAGAATATTACTTGAGCAATTCTTAACCAAATAAAAATTTTGGGGTTGTTACATCAATACTTTTAATTGGAATGTGGTTAGATTCTCTCCCTTATCCCTTGTAGGAAGTAGGGAGAAAATGTTTATTCCACATTTCCAGTAACATCTCACCACTGGAGGAAGCCACAGTAAAAACCCATTGCTGGAGCCAGGAGGCAGCAACTGGAGCAGAAGACACAGTTTATGGGCTAGCGTAGTCTTCTTCCTTATGTAATCCAAACCAGGAGTGTTGTCTTAGGTTTTCTGTCCTGCCCGGTTCCCACAGTCGTTAAGTCTCAAAAAAGTCACACAGTGGTCTACATTAACTATAGACTGATTGGCGTATTAGCTCAGGCTTCTTATTAACTCATAACTTATATTAGCCCATTATTCTTGTCTATGCTAGCCACGTGGCTCAGTACCTTATTCGGCAAAGCAGTCACATCTTGCTTCTTCTGTGCCTGGGTCACAACTACAGAATCTGCTTCCTTCTTTCCAGAATTCTCGTTGCCTCACCTCTACTTCCTGCCTGGCTACTGGCCAATCAGCGTTTTATTAAAATACAATTGACAGGGTACAAACCATTGTCCCGCAGCACTTCCCCCCTTAAAAAAAAATAAACAAGAACTCTGAATCTAATATCCTTTATTTAGCTTTTCTCCTGACCATTATCCATAGCAATTTGTAGCCAATATTCTAAACAAAGGAAAATATCCATAATCCATTTTGGGAGGAATGTGGGTGTAGTTTTCCAGGATACTTCCTGCTGGTTGGGGGAACCTAAAGAAAATTTAGAATTATGAACAACTCATGACTGAAGTATCCTGTGAGCCTTAATTATCTCAGGCAGTACTCTTGAATCTGTTCTGGATGTAGAACTCAGACATCTGGGACATTATGTTCCTACCAGAGATTTCTCAGGTGGTCCTCATTGATCAAACCTGTTTTTTCTTAACTCAGAATGAATCCACAGCCTTTCATTTCCCGTGGAAACAAAAGCAAAACCTCTTCTCCAAAGTAATGTAACTTTTGACTTAAATTTTAAAGTCAAGGTATTTTCAAAATACCTATCTTGGGTAAATTCAGCAGCATTTATAAACAAATATATTTAAGCAGCTGTTGCTCCTTTCTAAGCATTCAAACAATTCAAAGAGAACATAATAACATGCAGTATCCAGATTCTCTGTGTGTTTTCCATCTTTACATGGCTTTAATTTAAACTCTATTTCTCTTATTTTTAATATGGCTTTTTGAGACAGGGTTTCTCTATGTACCTTTGTCCTCTCCCTGCAACAGTTGGCACTCCAACATGTGCCAACATGGTTGACCATATCTACATAAAACCTGAGAAAGCTTAAAAAGAAATTCTAGATTTAAAAAAAGAAAAAAAAAAGCAGAGTTTCACACAGCTTTTTGCTGTTTGCTGGAGGCTTGCAACAGCTCTTTTGAGAGAGATTTCCCTGACTCAGCTGCAGCAGAAAAAAAGCAGCAGTTTTGAAATGTTAGCTTTCTGGGCTGTGCTGCCAGTGCAACCTCTAGCTCTGGAGACAGAACATTTGGATGGGGTCTGTGAGCAGATTGCTGCAGCTGGCTTGATGGCAACTTGGACTGGCTGTGTGCCTAGAACTGGAGTGGTTTGTGCAGCTCAGATGCACAAGCCACTCCACCATGCTGGACTGGGCGGGGCAAGCAGGCAGTACTGTATTTGATCTTTAGTAATGTCGCAGCTTAGATTCTTAAGTACTTAGCATTTTAAAATCACAAAGCAAAAGTTTTCCTTGACAGTAATTAATTACAGATTCACCACAGGACAGATTCAGATATAAAAAACCTCTAAATGGGTCACAGTGTTGGATAAATGTATGTAGGCTTGGAAGAGAGAAGAAAAAGAGTAGAGTCATAAAATAAAGTTAATGCTTTAAGAAAAGGGTAAAGTCTTTAAAAAGACAGAGTACACATAGTCATAGATTAAAAGATGTAAAGAAAAATAAGCCACATAAATTTTTCTGTGGAAAATTCACAGAGTCTGGAGTATGTATATTGTTGTGTTTTTATTGAATATTATGACTGTGAACGACCTAAGTACAGAGAAACATTTCTTTGTGTGGACTGCTAACCTAAACCAGCATATATGTTCTAAAGGTATCTTGAGTTAAAAAAATTTGAATCTAAGGATATGTTGCTTTGGAAAAGAGGTTTTCTTTTGTTCCCACAGATGCGAACCTATGGAACACTTCTAGACAAATATGGTTTGATAGACCACACCTTCCTGAAAGGTCGCCGTGAACACCCTCAAAATATTATTTTGCCCAACTGCTGACTGAGATGAGCCTAGCACACAGGAGACACCATGAAAGAACTGATTAACATTGCCCCCAAACAGCAGGAAGCAGTATGGACAAAACTATGCCCATATTCCCAAATATTGTTTATAAATGTTTCTTTACAGTTAATGGGGGATATGATACAAATATGAACAATTTGGATTGGTATGTATCTTGGTTGGTTGGTATAAATTTAAGGTAAATTTTATTATACTGTATATGTATATTTCTGCTCTTGATTGGGGTATTGTGATTGTGTAGCTCATTTGAAAATTTAATGTATAATTAAGAAATATAGATTAATAGATAGTCATCTATAATAGTCAAAATTGTAGTCATGTTAGTTAGATTTTTCAGAAGTATAGAGATATATTTCACTTAGGTATTCTTCAAATCTTTCAGAGACCTTCAGAATATTGCATTTAAAATGTTTAGTATTTATGACTTTTCATGACAATGAGTCACATCTGTTATTGGCAGCACCAATCTACTTCAAGAGCAAGATGTTCATCAAAGAAGCTCCTTGTGAAATTGGTTAGCAATTTGGACAAGAGACTGCTCTTGCCTAGACTGTTGCATAAACTGGACATGCAGGACTCTCAGAGCAATGACTGCTGAACTTGCCTAAAGTGAGATGATCCTTCAGGTTTCCTGCTTCATGAAAGAGTCTGTGAGACATTCTGCAGAATACAGAAGAAAATGACTGAACTGTCTTTGAAATTTCCTGCTTCATGGAAAAGTCTGCTGGATATTATGGGCTTGTAAGCTGAATATGGATGCCCCAATGATAAAGAAGAACTTAGGGTGGCTGTTCAGGCAGCAAGATGTCTCTGTCATTTCTAGAGTTTTAGAAGTTGTTTATAATGCAGTTCCTGTTCACTTAGGTAATATTATATCCTTCTGGAGTCTTTGTTGGAGTTGAAGAATTTATAGTTATAGGTTTCCTTAGTTATGATAAAAGATATAAATCTTTTTTAGATATAAATATTGTAACTGCAATTCTTGTTTGATAACTCTTTTGTTATATGTAATTTTACTATTTTAAATTTAAAGCCATCCTTTTTGTTTAAACAGAAAAGGGGAAATGGTGTAGGAGTTCCTTCTGTTTGTGTGGGGTTTTTTATTGGTTAATGAATAAAGAAACTGCTTTGGCCTAGTTGATAGGGCAGAACTTAGGTAGCTGGAGAAGACAGAACTGAATGCTGGGAGGAAGAAAGGCAAAGTAGGAGAGAGACACCAAAGAGTTGACAGAGACAGACATGCTGATCTTTCCTGGTATGCCACTGCCACGTGGCGATACATAGATTAATATAAATGGGTTAAACTGAGATGTAAGAGTGAGCCAATAAGAAGTTAGCGCTAATGGGCCAAGCAGTGTTTTAGCTAATACAGTTTCTGAGTGGTTATTGTGGGTCTAAGCTAGCTGGGCGGTTGGGACGAACAAGAAGCCCCTCCTTGCAATACCAGGAGTGGCACCATTGATATAGGGATTGATCCTCTATATTAATCATTAATTCAGAAAATGCCTATTGGCCAATCTATCTTTACTGAAAAAAAAACTTTTTTTCATGTGAAATATATATATATAGTTTTTTTGAGACAGGGTTTCTCTGTAGCTCTAGAGCCTATTCTGGAACTAACTTTTGTAGACTAGGTTGGCCTCAAACTCCCAGAGATCTGCCTGCCTCTGCCTCCAAAGTTTTGGGATTAAAGGTGAACACTACCATCTCCCAGCATCATATGATATATATTTTTTAGCAATTATTAATTTGTTTATTTTTAAACTTTTGAACTTAATAGTATTTAAATTTCATACTGTTTTCCTAATAAACTCCTTTGATGATTGATGGATTTATTAAATAATTGACTTCTATCAAATGGCAATTTTAATATTTATAATTAGGTATTTGTAAAGACCTATGCTGCTTGCTATTTATCTTTCAATTTTCTCCCTTTCTGTCATTTTTATATGTAACACAGTTTGCCCCTCTGATAAGCATTAAAAAAAGATACATAGTGATGATTTACTGGTGTGCAAGTATGGGTTGTATATTTGTATATATGATGTGAAAGTTCTTCCTAGTTTGGAGCTAGGCATTTCACAGTCAAGGTATACCAGATGTGTGTGTGTGTGTGTGTGTGTGTGTGTGTGTGTGAGGGAGGGAAAGAGAGAGAGAAGCAGAGGATGAGGAATCACTCTACAGCTTATTTGTAGGAGATTACACATGTGTTCCTTAACACTTTCCCTATTTTTTTCACTATGACAAAGGTAGACTACTGTGGTTATAATTTTACATAAGAAAAAATCAAAGCACACCAAGAAGGAACTGTAACTGAATGGTGATATTCGATAAAGAACACAAGTGCCACTTGCACATCACCACAGCAAACACAACAGAGAACCATACTAAATCACTAAGTTAATACAGTTTGTTCATGATTGAAAAAATATTATAAATAATTCTAATTCTCTTTTTATTCTCTCTCTGTTTCTTTCTTTATCTCTTTCTCTGTCTCCCTCCCTGAAGTAACATTTGCTTTCTCTTCTACAGAAGACCATATTAAAGTCAATTGAGTCTACAGTCACGTGAAATATATTTAAAGAATAGCCTGGTATAGGAATTATGTAACTTTTATGAATGTTTTCCATCACTGAAATTAAATTCATTATAAAAATATTTCTTATTTTGAAAAGCTTCTGGTATGATAAATAATAATTACCTCTGCTTGGGCAAACATATTTGAGTACAGATAACTAGATAACTGCTAGTTGTTTTTAAATTATGTTTGAAGTATGTCATGTGTGTGGGGTGTGCACTGCACATGTATGCAGAGGCCCAAGTGTTTCATAAGGCTGTCATTCTGAAATGCTTACCTACTATAGTTCTTGAGGTACTGTCTCACTAAATCTGTAACTAACTGCTTGGTTAACTGGTTATTCAGAGATCCCTGACAATCTCTAATGACTCTGTGCTAATACTGACAGCTTTGTCTTTTGTTTTGTTCCAAGACAGTATCTAATGTAACACAAGGTAGTCTTGAGCTTCTAATAGAACTTAAAATTATTTAAAATTCCTGATCTTCTTCATCCATCATTGTGAAATACATTAACCAGTTTTTAATTGGTTTTGTTATTTATTGTCATTGTTTATGCCTTCTGAGGGTTTTATTCTTTGGTTTCAAATAAATATTTGTGATAGTTTCATTTTATTCATTTGTCTAAACCAACAGAAAACTACTGATTTTTGGTTTAATTTATATTTGTTTAAAGCTACAAGACAAAAAGAACTAAAGACAAAGAAAAAAAACCTCAACTTCATTTACTTTGTTGATGACATTTTTATGCATAAATTATTTAATGAGCTCTCATCTTTTAAATTAAATATTGTTTTATTTCATACTGAGAATTATGGCTGCTTTAAAAGCAACTTCAGCTGATCCGATAGTAGATACTGCTTAATTGATACATAGGAAAACAGTGAATACATGAGAAAAAAAGTGTAAATCATAGTTACACTTTTCATAGACATTAATATTACCCACTGAATGTCATATTGGATTCAGATAGTAATTTGCAACACACTTCAGTCACATTTCATACATGACCTTATTATAGATTTAAAATTGCAGAGTATTCTTTCATAAAGTAAACTGAAGAAAAGTGTTGGGGTCTGGAAATACATTCCATCTTGCTATAAAAAATGTAAAAATTATATGCCCTTGAGGAAAATATATGCATAAGCATTCATGTATGTATTCTTGATTGTGTGTATGTTTGTATGTATGTATGCATGCATTTCCACTTCAGAAAGGTAGAAGACAAGATTCAGAAGCAGAATAAATACTTTGCTTTTAGAGGAAGAGTGTTATTTCACACAGTATTAAAATATTACTGCATAGGGCAGCAATAAAATTAAGAAAGTGGCATTGTTCTCTGCATGCTCTTTTTTAGTACTGCTGAAAATTACTTTCCTTGTGGAATTGACTGTCAATTAGTAACCAGCAGACGGTAGCCATCCCCTCAGTTTCAATTTTACTAGAAATAATTCTCATATGGTGCTGCTCCTTTAACAAGCACCTTTACCATGCGAGACACATATAAAAGTAATTAAATTTAATAGTCTCATTGCTTTTAAGCAAAGCCATATGGTGTACTTAGATTGCAAATTCTAATTGAAGTCAATGAGATTTTATGTAGAAAATACTTTTGAAAAACTAGCTGTGTAATCATATATATATGTATTTATGTATGTATATACATATACACACTCTCACACACACCTATACAATGCATAATTTTTATCTTGACAATACCATCACCAAATGCCTTTTACATTGTCTTTTTGCATATATACAATGGAGTATTATTGTCAAGCCGTGTCTACTATGAAAAATTACTTTAAAATTAATGATAATCGTTTCTGGTGTATGTTCAATGCATCTTTTTCATTACCCTTCTATCTAAATTTTAATATTGCAATAATCCCTGGAACTGTGTTTTTGGATTACACCTGCAGTATGTTACTGAGACATGGCGCAATTCATTCACATTTATTGGTTCTATTATGCACTGTGAAATGAAAAGTCCATAAAAACTACAAATGCAGTGGCAAATAACACAGGGCAAACTAACAGGGAAATAGCCAGGTGCCTTATTGATTTTCTTTATTTTGAATATATATTTAGAGAATTTAGTACTCTCAGTGCATAAGAAAAAAAGAAGGGTAAGAGGTTGATTTATCAAAAATGTAAATGAATGTACTCAGTATAGTATGAAGATAATGTATTCTGCCGATTTGTACCCTATGGTCACACTTTAGTATTTAATTTAGAAATCCCTTGGCAAGTGTCGTGTGCTATACCTGCTTGTAGCACAAGAAAAATGCTATAAGCATAACTAAGATTTCAATGTGAAGAACGTTTTACACAGTCCCTTTGTAAACTCTAATATCTGCCATTTTCTCAATCAGTGTTGGTTGACTCTATTGCTAGGAAATACCCAAGCTAGTCTTTGGTGCTGCATGAACTTTTTGCAATCAGAACACCTCTGTTTCTAGGAACACTGAGCCAACTGTGAGTTAAATGTGGATTCATAGAAACAATCCTAATTTGAATTTATGATTTCAGATATTATTAAAGCTTTCTTTCCTCTTGATATTTGTAGGCTCTCCCTACACAATCTTCCAATCCCAGAATGTATGTGTGTTTTTTCTAATGTTTGTTCATTTATACCCTTGAATTATTATTATTTTACTTTATTCTCTTCTCCTATTACATTCTCTTTTCCATTTTCCCTCAACTGTTGACAATCTACTTTCTCCAACAACTATTGCTTCTATTAATTATTAGTTTTACTATTGGAAAATTTATTTCTTTGTTTCTTTTGTTTCCTTTCTTTTTTATTTATTTTTAGAAATGATACATGTATTTCCAAAATTCTATAGACTATTTCTTTGACCAATGGGTTTTTTATCAATACATTACTTAGAAAGAGAAAACTAATTCTATGAACATATTTGTTATCATTATCCCCCAAACTAGTAGATTATTGTTTCATATATTTCCTTCCTAAAAATATAGATGTTAGAAAAGGGGGCTCAGTTGTAGTATGCAAGAGGATCTAGAAACAATCATACATTCTTAAGAATACACTACTTTTATAATAAATATGATACTATACATATTGAAAGACTTTGTTCTTCTAGTTTAGTTCAAGATACCTATCTTTTTTCTTTAATTTGCATTAGATTCACATAGCAACCACAGTTCCTGTTCCTTCCCTCTTCCAACTCCTCTTAACCTTACCCCCATCCACCCCTCAGAAAGGGTAAGGCCTCCAATGGGGAGTCAACAAAGCCTGGAACATCAAGTTTACACAGGATCAAGCCCCTGCCATCTGCATCAAGGCTGAGCAAGGCATCCTCCTTAGGGTTTGGGCTCTAAAATGTCAATTCATGCACAAGGGATTGATCCTGGTCCCACTTTCAGGGGCCCCTCAAAAAGACCAAGACTTACAACTGTCACCCACATACAGGTTTACTTCAGTCCCATGCAGGGTCCCCAGCTGTCTCTCTAGAGTACCTGAATTCCCAAGAGCTAGGGTCAGCTGTCTCTGTGGTTTTGATCACCATCATGATCTTGACACTCACCCCCCCACACCTTGGTCATATAATCCATCCTCCCTCTCTTTGACTGGACTCCTGGAGCTTGGCCTGAGGCTTGGCTATGGATTTCATCATCTGCTTCTATCAGTTACTGGATGAAGGTTCTATGATGACAATTAGGGTAGTCACCAAACTGATTACAGGAAAATGCCAGCTCAGGGACCCTTTCCATTATTGCTAGGAGTCTTGCCTGGGATCATCCTTGTGGATTCCTGTGAATTTTCTTAGTACCAGGTTTCTACAAAACCCCATAACTGCTCCCTCTATTATGGTATTTTTTTGATAAAACAATTATATTTTTATTTATTATAAGGGAAAAACTCATGAAACAGGAACGATAAGTACAAGCTCAGCTGTGCCCCGTGGGAATCACACAGAGAGAGAGAGAGAGCACCTGGTCCGTGTCCCAGTTTTCTCCCGGTCTCCAGGAAGCCACACCTTAACTAGGACCCACTTCTTAAAGATAATTGGTTAACAAGCCTTCTCCATCAGAGAGAGTCATCATGGAGTAGAAACCTGGGAAGATCAAAATGTAGTGGATGAAGAACGGGCACCATAACAAGCCCGAATGGCAGCGTTTTGGATAGTTTTTAACAAGAAAGTTTAGTACTTTGTGATAATGCCTTGATGTACCATGCAAATTGTCTTCAGACTCAGTCTGAGTCCCTGCCTGTACTTCCTGCATGCTAGGATTATGATACCTTGTCAACCGTCCAGGTCCACGATGGTCTATCCTGCAACGCTGGTGGGCCTAACCGATGCAGCTACCCAAGTGGTACCACATGACTTTAGAGCATCTCTCCTCCGGCCTTGGTTTTTCCACTTTGGTCAAATTCAAACTGAATATTCAAGAACACTCTAAAAGACCAGCAGTACATTACTATGGAAGACCACCACTCCCTCAACAGTGCAGTAAGAGATCTTTAACTTCCCAGGGCTCAGAGATGTGTGACTCACAAGCATCTTCATTTGGCTTTATGAAGATTGGTCTAACAGAACTAGATTAAAATGAGACCTTTGCTAGAGGGGACCTCTTCCTGTCATGTGTTCCCCCAAAGAACGGACTTGGAACTTCTGCTGCCCTCCTCCTTTTTCCTTATATGACAGATCCAATTCTGGCCTGGAACCAGAGTCTGAAGAGAAACAGATACTGCACAGACTGCTCATTCCTTACACATTGATTAGGGGCTAACACGGAAATACCCGAGGGAAGAGTTGGTAGCTAAAGTACATAGATACAAAGGAAGAAATCCAATTTTAAAAAGGAAACAAAAATTACACAAAATCACATGATAAGACTTCATAGCTATATTCATATAAAATAATATATCAACATTTTATATCCCTACACAACAGAGACTACCCATGCAGGGGTATACAAACATCTCCTCCCGAGAAAAGTCATAAAATAATAAAGGTATCTCTTTTTATTGCTCTACCTTGCTGTTCCTCCTCCAAATTGAGCATCCCATTCTCTCATTTTCTCATTCCTCATCCCCTTCTTTTTACCCCTCAGCCCCAGTTTACCCAGGAGTTTTCATCTATTTCCCCTTCTCAGGGTGACCATGTCTGTCTCTCTTAGGGTTTTACTTGTTACATAGCTTCTCTGGGCTGTGGATTGTAGACTTGCTATCCTTCACTTTACATCTAGAATCCACTGATGAGTGAGTACATACTATATTTGTCTTTCTGGGTCTGGGTTAACTCACTCAGGATGAATTTTCTTGTTCCACCCATTTGCCTGCAAAAATCATGTCATTGTTTTTTACAGTTGAGTATTACTCCATTGTGTATATATACACCACATTTTCTTTACCCATTCTTTAGTTGAGGAACAACTAGGTTGCTTCCAGGTTCTGGCTATTATGTATAATGCTGCTACTGTAAGACCCAAACATGCTAAGCTTAATAGGAACAGACCATCCGGAGGAAGTTCTTAACATTCCAGCAATTACCACCTGTCAGTGTAGGACCCAGCCATGATAAGGTCAATAGAGGTCTGAGTCTCAGTAGTTTACCCGGAGGCAATACCTGGTTGCAGGAAGGACCACAAACTGAGACTACCCAGGCAATACCCAGGAACTGACCATCCAAAGGAAATACCTAACTTTCCAACCATTGTAGATAGGATCATCTGCCAGCACACATTCACCAGGACACCTCTAGACAAATGTCATCCAATCAGGAGTCCTGAACCTTAGAATCCCTCACCTCCACATTTACTACTATAAAAACCCAACTCTACCTGAGCTCAGGGCTCTCTGATCATTCCAATACATTGGACATGTGGAGAGAGTCCGAGTTTGCCAACTTGCATAGAATAAAGTCTCTTTGCTTTTATATATGGGACTCAGTCTCCTTGTTAGTTTTTGGGGGACTTCATGTATTTGGGCAACACTATGAACATAGTTGAGTAAGTGTCCTTGTGCTATAATAAGCACGTGGTATGAGCATCCTTTAGGTATAAACCCAAGAGTGGTATCACTGGTTCTTAAAGTGGATTGATTTCCAATTTTCTGAGAAACTGCTATATAGATTTGCAAAGAGACTATACAAGTGTTCCCCTTATTCCACATTCTCTCCAGTATAACACGTCACTTGTGATTTTGATCTTTGCCATTCTGACAGGTATAACATGCTATTTGAGAATCATTTTGGTTCACATTTCCCTGATGACTAAGGATGTTGAACAATTCTTTAAATGTCTTTCAGCCATTCAGGATTCTTCTCTTGAATATTTTCTGTTTAGATCTGTACCGCATTTTAAAAATTGTTTTATTTGGCATTTTGATGCCTTGCATTCTTTATTTACTTTTGAGATTAGTCCTCTGTCAGATGAGGGCTGGTGAAGATCTTTCCCCATTCTCTACATTGCCATTTTGTCTTATTTACTGTATGCTTTCCCTTACAAAAACTTTTCAGTTTCAGAAGGCCACATTTATTTATTCTTGCTCTTAGTGTCTGTGCTATGGGAATTATGTTAAGAAGTGGTCTCCTATGCCAATGTGTTCAAGGCTACTTAACTAAAAAAAAATAGTAGCTCTACTATAATACAAATGATAAATGAGGTGAGAAAGAAATCAGAGAAACGTCACCCTTTATAATAGCCACAAATAATATAAAATACCATTTGGTAACTCTAAGTAAACAAATGAAAGACCTTTGTGATAAGAATTTTAAGTTTTGAAAAAAGAAATTGAAGAATGTATAAGAAAATGGAAAGATTTCCCACATTCTTAGGTTGGATTAACATAATAAAAAAGTCAATATTACCAAAAGCAACCTATAGATTTAATAAAATCCCAGCATAATTCTTCATGGACCATGAAAGAGCATGGGAAAAAAAACCCACAATAAATAAAACAATCCTGTTTAATAAAGGAACTCTTGTAGTTCTCACCACAGCTGACTTCAAGGCCTACTGTAGAGTTATAGTAATAAAATCAGCTTGGGATCGACATAAAAACAGACATGTGGACCAATGGTAATGTATTGAAGAGCCCGGTATTAATTCACACACCTATGAACACCTAACTTTTGACAAAGAACCTAAAATTTTACCATGGATAAAAGAAAGTATCTTCTTTTTTCCATGGTAAATGGTGTTGGCATACTGGATGTCAACATGTAGAATGTAAATAGATCCATATCTATAACCATGCACAAAACTCAAACTTAAGTAGATACCTGTCTCTTAAGTAATAAAGAAAGTAGAATTTCTTAGAATTATGCCTATCTAATTTAGCTTTTTATTTTTATTGGTTTAGATCTATGAAAACTCTCAAAGACACAAGCACACACATGCACACACACGTACACATACACACACATGAACACACACATACACACACATGAACACACATACACACACATGAACACACACACACATGAACACACACACACATGAACACACACACACACATTCTGCATCCTCATTACTCACTCATCTCACTTTAACCTCACTGAAGTCAGCCACCCTGATATGAAGATCTACCTGTTGATTCCAAATCTTAATGAACTGAAAAACACGTCATGATTATATCCTTAATTTTGGTATTACTTAGTATTTACAAAAACATTTATGCAATAAAATGTTATAAAAGTTAGAAAAAAAGTGCTTGTGTTGTATGGAAACACTTATGAAGTCATCCACATATACTGTGGATGTAATAAATAATACATCATTTATTAAAATATTTTTACCTAACACATTTGTTTTTGAAGATAGAATATTTCTCCGTTCCCTTTCCTCACTCTAAAATCTCCCATATACCTTTTCCTACTGTCTTTCAAACTCATGCCTTCCTTTTATTAGCTATTATTGCATGCATCTATGTATCTCATATACATGTATATTCCTAAATATAACAAGTTCATTCTGTTTGATGTTTCCTGCATTATTTAAACCCAGTGAGAGGAATGTACATATCTTATAATTCAACAATGCTTTTGTGAAATTATTTTTTATGATAAAAGTATTGTTTGATTTATATCACTAAATATAATAATATATATTTATTATGAACAATAAAATTATTTTTGCTATCATTTTACATGAAAACTAAGAAGAATCTAATGTGTAACCTATGGACCTTATGTTCTGTCAAATGGTTATTTAGGACTCTCTAGATTAGAGCAAAGGCAGGATCTTGCCACAACATTCACCTGAAAGTATTTGTAGAGGTAATTAGAATACTGAATCTGTTCATTAACATTTCAAATCTCATTTAAATGTAAATGGTTATATTCTCTTTCTGCAACACTAGGTAGTTAGTGTCTTTCTTGAGTAATAAGAAACTTGTTCTCCATTAAGTATAAGAATAAAGAAATAAATTTTGATAAAAGTCACAGTTACCATGGTTATCTGCTTAAGAATGGTATAATGAAAAAGAAACTTTTGTTATCAGTGTTACTTTACTATGAAAAATGAAACAAATTCAATCAGGGTGTGTGGCTTGATATTGTAACCATAACACTTAGAGTTGCATGAGGGAAAGATTTGATATTTGTTATAACTATGAAAAAACTCCAGAAGATTATCTAAGAAATATGGCTCATATCACAAAATCCTTTTCACATTAACATATTTGAATTATAAATTCTAAAATACATTTGTCCACTTGGAGAAATATTTCAGTAATAAAAAAGTTTATTAAAATCAATAATTATAAACCTTACATAAAATTTCTTCATAATACAATGGTTACACATAAATTATGTTTTCAAAATTTGAAAAAGAAAAACCAAATTTTTACCATTTGTTAAAATATAATATGAAACAAAATACAATAAAATGGGTAAACTTATCACCATCATTACATCTCTGTCCAATATTCATTTTATCAATAACTAGCAGGTTTTTAAAAACAGGTTCCTGTCATATGTATATTATCAATTTAAATTATTAATTTCTGTTCTTCTCTGATTTAAATTCTTCATGTGAGTAAATTTGATATAATATAAAATATTAGAGATACAATATTTTAAATCATCTTTACTTATTCTTTGAAAATTTTATATATGTATACAATGTATTTGATCATATTCATCCCAGATCCTTTACAAGTCATAATAGACATTAGTACATCTACATGTGTTTCCCTCTGTACTACAATTATATTATCTGTGTCTAAAATATCAAACACTGAGTGATTATTAGCCTCATCTACTTAGCTTTGGAGAAAGAGCCATAAGGTCATGAGAAGGCATAATACACAGGCATACGACCATGTGTGAATCCTTTTAATGACTTTGTTCATCTTCTTTATCCCCTTTACACTTTTTTCTTACTAGAATTATGAGAATACTGCGTGTACTTTCTTACAGAATTGTCACGATGTCAAATTTCATATATTATTTCTGTCATATGATGTGCAGCAAAAATATTTTGAAATACTTCAACAACTCTCAACATTGGAAATGTGTAAAAATGCATGCACACATAAACTTCTTAGTTTATTTACATGTTAACTATTTTTAAAATTTGATGTTATATGCAGGTTTTTCTGGAAGCTTGCGTGTTAACACGGTTGATTATGAAATGTGTTTTTCTTCAGGGAATTAGAGACGATATTGAGCTCTGGCTTTCTAATGTGGTGACATTAGCAAGTATGGCACTTGGCTGATGATCAGATCTTTAAGGTTGGACCTTTATGAATGAGATGAATGACTCATGCCTTCAGCCCCTCTAAGTTCCTTTTATCACAGGCAACACAGAGAAGAAAACCAGCAACAAGTAACATATCAGAGAAAGAGAAGTGAAGAGAGAGAGGGAGAGAGACAGACAAATTGACAGACATACCCTAATTCTTTTGCTGACTATCCCTGTTTCCATCTCATGATCTTCTTGTCCCTGGTCCTAAGTACTAGAATATCATACATGTACCATCATATCTGTTCCTGTTTAGAATATTTTTACTTTGAAATCTAGTGTTTTTTACACTGTGTTGATCTACGTCTCACTTTTAAATACCCTCTTATCTACTGGGTCATATTAAAAATAAAATGTAGCACACACTCTGTGCTAAGAAAATAAAGAAAGAAAATGTACTTCTGCCCTTTCTGTAAGACTTCCCATTTGTTTGAGATCTACAATTTATGTATCCACTTTAAGTAGAAAGCTGACCAAATATATTATTCATAAAACATACTGTTTACTGGCACATGCCACAATCAATGGGCTATAGTATGAACTAGCTCTTTCTCTGAAATATAAACGAATCATCACATTGAAATTATTTATAAAGAAGATGTAATCTAGCACTTATTCTCCTTTTGGTACTTGCATTGCAGCCCTGTTCAAAATGGAAGCAGATGCAGAGATCCGTAACCAAGTACTGGGCTGAGCTCTGGAGTTCAGTTGAGGAGAGAGTGGAGGGATTATGTGATCATGACCAGGAATAGAAGCTGCAGAGTCAGCTGACCTGAACTTGTGGAACCTTACAGACTCTGGATGGACAGTTGGCAAGCCTTCATGGAACTGTCCTGGGCCGTCTACATCTGTGTGACTGTTGTGTAGCTTGGTCTTTTGTGGGGCCCCTGGCAGTGGAACCAGGACCTATTCCCTATGGTGGGATGCCTCCTTCAGCCTGGGGGAGGAGTTTGGTGCTGCCTCAGCTTGTAATTTTTTTGTTGATTCTCGTGGTGGGGGGGGCTTACTCCATCTGAATGGAGACAGAAGAGAAGTAGATGGAAGGGAGGTAGGTGGCCAGTGGGAGCCAGAGAAGAAGAGGGAGGGGGAACTGTGTTTGGTAAATGAAATAAATTTTAAAAATGAATTTAAAAAAAAACTGAACAAAGAGAGACAGATTCTGAATTCAGAGTTCTACATCTTTAAATTAATCTCGTTTTCCAGTAAGGGTAATTGTCTTGCATAATTTCAATGCAGACAGTAAAGTTCTGGTTGTTTCTATGTTATACCCAGAAATTTCTCTTTTACTTTCAATAAGTTAAATGGAGAAGGAACTTAGTAGGGGACATATAGGGCTTTGACAACAGTGAACTGACAAGGTTGATGATGTCATATAAATTACAAAAGGACTGACAATAACAAATGATAAAATTTAGTATCGGAATATGAACAACAGTGATGTTGCATAACAGACAAATAGAGAATTTGATAATGAGAGGAAAGGTAATTAATATGCATTCATTACTTCATCAATGAATCTATCAGGTGTGTGCACCACACAAATATAAATTCACACTGTCCACTATTTCTCTTCAAACTCTTAATTCTCTACATTTTTTCTGTCTTTGAAACTACAGCCTGTCAAGAAACTCACTGATATTTGTTCATTTACATGACTACTTTTTTTAAAATAATTCTATTGTTTTATGTGTATGTTTGTCTGTGTGGGTGACTGTATGAAGGGCACTCATTTTATACAGGAATAGGTGCCTGTGTATGATCAACATGTACAAAAATGCAACAGGTGTCTCCCTCTATCACTCTCTGTCTATTCTCTGAGTCAGGGTTAGTCCTTTAGCCTGGAGCTTGAGTTTTGTTTTTTTTTTCTGCTTGACTGAAAGCCATAAATCCCAAGAATTTTTATGTCTCTGTACCATCGGTCCCGGTCAGGTACCTAGTTTGTTAAGTTGGTGCTAGTAATTACTCTGCCCCAATAGTAGAGTTTTCTTGTTATTGTGGTTTATTATTTATTAATAGGTAACAGTTTATCATTTATTGATTATGAAACACTATGTACCCTACAAATACTGTTTCTTAGTAATATTCTTCAGAATAATTATATAATTAATGAGATTTTCTACTAAATCATAATTTTGAATACACTACTCTTAAGTTTGTGGAAACTAGTAAAAATTGAGTATTTTTTTACATTTCAGATCCTAAAACAATAGATACTCTGAAAGATATGTGTATTTTAGAGACATGTAAATTTCCACAGTGCCTTGTAAATTATCACATAGAAGGAACCATGAAAATTGAATTATAATGGAAAGCATCAGTAGGGTTCTCAATTAATTTTCTGCATGTCCTTGTGTATGTAATACAAGCTCTCTGAGCTGAATGAGCCCTTATAATGCAATGGTGATGAAGTAGGTGCCTCTAGAATCTGCTTGAAATATACCTGCTATAAACAGCCTAGCTCAGCACAACACTTGACACATTGTTTCAAATATATTTGCTTTCAATTTCTTATGGTTAATTTCATTTTTTAAAAAGAAGGAAATATCACTTAAGTTTTCAGCTACACAAACAATAAAATTGCCAACATCATATAAAAAATTCTGCTACCATTTTAACATGTTAATTAAAAACCCAAAAAATGCTTATATATAAAAATGATGAATTAAGTTTGTGTTTTTTATATAAGTTCACTGTTAAATTTTTAACCATAGATGGAGAGCATTATTTTTTTCAACAATGTTGAGGGGCTGATTTTACGACAAATATAAAACAAGTTGTTCAAGCCACAGTTTAAGGTCACATTTCTAATCATTGAAGTACTGAATTCTTCAGTGATCAGTCCTAAGTTATTATATAAAATTACACTTTTGAATTTAAATGGAAATTTCAAGCTTAAATTTATTTTTTTTATTTTATGGCACACTCAATCAGTGAAGAAACTATTACAAGTATTAAGAACTGTCATATAAATAAAACAATCCTGTACAATAAGGGAACTTCTGGAGGCATCACAATCCCTGACTTCAAACTCTACTATAAAATTACAGTATTGAAAACTGCCTGGTATTGGCATAAGAACATGCAGGAGGACCAATGGAAATGAATAGAAGACCCAGATATTAATCCACATACCTATAAACACTTTATTATTGACAAAAAAGCAAAAAATAGAAAATGGAAAAAAGAAGCATATTTGACAAATGGTGCTAGCATAACTGTATATCAACACGTAGAAGAATGGAAATACATATCTATCACCATGCATAAATCTCCAGTCCAAATGGATCAAAGACCTCAACGTAAAGCCAGCTACACTGAACCTCATAGAAGAGAAAGTGGGAAGTATACTTGAATGCATTGGCACAGGAGTCCACTTCCTAAATATAACCCCAGAAGCATAGCCACTAAGAGAATCAATTAATAAATGAGACCTCTTAAAATTGAAAAGCTTCTGTAAAGCAAATGACATGGTCAACAAGACAAAACAGCAGCCTATAGAATGGGAAAAAAAATCTTCACCAACCACACACATCAGACAAAGGACTGATCTACAAAATATACAAAGAACTCAAGAAATTGGTCATCAAAAGAAAAATATTCAATTTAAAAAAAATGCAGTACAGACCTAAACAGAGAAAATCTCAACAGAGGAATCTAAAATGGCTGAAAGACACTTAAGGAAATGCTCAACATCCTTAGTCATCAGAGAAATGCAAATCACAACAAATCTGAGATTCCATCTTATACCTGTAAGAATGTTCAAGATCAAAAATACTGATGACAATTTATGCTGGAGAGGTTGTGGTGTAAAGGGAACACTCCTGCATTTCTGGTGGGAGTGCAAACTGGTACAGCCCCTTTGGATATCAGTATGGCGGTTCCTCATAAAATTAGGAAACCTTCCTCAAGACCCAGCAATACCACTTTTGGGTATATGCCTAAAGGATGCTCAGTTGTACCACAAGGACACGTGCTCAACTATATTCATAGCAGCATTGTTTGTCATAACCAGAACCTGGAAACAACCTAAATGCCCGCTGCCAAGGAATGGATAATGAAAATGGGGTACTATACAGCAGAAAAAAACTAATGACATCTTAAAATATGCAGGCAAATGGATATATCTAGAAAACATTATATTGAGTGAGGTAACACAGACCCAGAAGGACAAATTGTAATGGTTGTTCTGTCTCTTTAAGAGACAAGCCATGCCCACTCCCTCCCCCCATCCGCTGAGGCAAGCAGGTCTTCCTTCCTCCTTGCCACCTTAGTCTATTTTCTCCAGCTCCCCCTTCGGAGAGGCAGCTTGGATCTCTCCTCTCTCCTCACCTCTGAGTCTCCCTCCCTCCCTTTCTCCCTCTCTCTCTCTCCGCCTTTCTCTCTCTCCCCCTCCCCCTTTCTGCCCTTCTCCCTTCCTTTCCATAACCCCTAAATAAATGTCCAACTCCACTCTGTATGGTGTGTCTATGTCTCTCTCTCTTGCCCGACCCCCATCTCCAGATAGAGACCTGGAGACTTGCCTAGGACTGCCCACTGCGGGGGACTTGCACCATCCCCAGACCCACTGTCTGCCACCTGGGACCAGCCAGCCGCCCACAAGGCTTGCTGGGGACCAGCCACCTTCCTGCCGCATGTGCAGTCCCTGCCTGGGACTGACTGCTTTCCGCAGCAAGCTGCCAGAAACCTGCAGCAAACCCATTTCAATGAGGACCCTAACAAAGACATATACATGGATCTAGTATACATGGGAAGTAGTAAAAGACAAGATCTCCTAAGTAAATTGGGAGCATGGGACCATGAGATAGGTTTGAAGGGAAGGGTAGAGGAAGGGAGGGGAGCAGAAAAAATGTATAGCTCAAAACAATCAGTAACTGAAACAAAACAAAAAGAACTGTCATATATCAATGCAAAATGCAACACATTTATAAGACTTCTGTTTTGGATATTTTAAATGCATATTTTCAAACATAAATTGAGCACTTTGATGAATATTCACTTGTAGTTCATATTTTGTATGAACAGAAGCACACGATATCCATGTAGTGCAACCAGGTGAGAGAAAAGTTAATAGTTACCTATAAAATGATTTGCAAATTGAATATAGTGCAACTTCAGTATTGAAACATTTTGCAAAAGTGGAAGCTAATTATTTTCACATTATTACGATTTCACTGGCGAAAGATGAGTTTTCAAAGAAACGACTGTTTTTAAACTATATATATTTGTAGATGGTATAATTTGAAAAGTGCACAATTATTTCAGTTACTAAAGTGATTGAGCATCTCGAGTCATTTTTCCTCTCACCTATTCCCAGGACTTTGTTGTTGACATCGCAAATTCCTTGAGAAGCATCTGACTGCTTAACTTTGAACATGTCAATGTCATTGTCTTTGATTGGGAAAGGGATCTATTGCTCATTGGAAGCATCACACAAGTGGTGACTGATTTCACTACACCTTTCTTTCCATCCCTGTGTTTTTGTAAGGACTCTTATTTTATACTTTCTAAACTAAGCGTTCACAACATGATACTATTTTTTCTCTATTCATATTCTTTTCACAGTTATAGTTAAACATCTGCTTCTTGGTTGGCAAAGTGCCATGAATTTCTAAGTTATTCTCACTCAAAGTAGCATTTTTCATTGCCTGGCTTCTATGCATTTCTACAGTTTGAGCAACCTATATCTGTCCATAACAACACATGATGATTTTAGAAAGGAAGTAATTGTAACCCAGGTTAACTGGCAAAAGAAAGAACAGGAAAATTATTTGATGCACCAATTTACTACCTGGTTAAGCTAATAACAAAAACATTATTTTTGTTATATTCTTTACTTATGCTTATTTTTCAACATTTGAAAAAGGAAAATAAATAAATTGTTAAGTATTAGTATACTTCAATAAAGAGCTTATTCACTGAAATTATATTTCAGCACTTAAGGCACTTGTCCCCAAGCCTTCACACTTAAGTTTATTTCAAAAACCCATATGGTAGAAGATAGAATCAACTTCCAGAAGTACTCCTTTGACCACCATCTCCCCAAGACACACCTTATATAAATGTAAAACTTTATGAAAAATGCTTCTTGATTTTGTTTACATATTCTATATGTCAAATCTTAATATTAACAAATTTAAATATAAAATTTGCTAGAATCTTCCTTAATTTATTGTGTTGGCATGTGGTATATTAAAGCAGTTTTACTAAGTCAAAAAAAGTAGCTTATTTATGTGATGCACAGAAAAGATTCCTCGAGCAAGCAACAGTGTGGACCTTTAAAGAACAGAGATGCTAGGGGCAATGGAAATGAAAGATTCCAACCACCACTTGAAGAAAACTCCACAGATGCTGATAAATGTGGCACAATATTTGCAGCATGTTATTAGGCATGGAATACATACTTATTCCCTGTATATGTGTCTACTAAATGTTGAGAAAATGCTAATTCCACAAGAGAAACTGCATTTGGTGCAAGTGCTTTGTTACCAAAGATTCTCCTGATTGCCAGTGGATCTCCTGCATTATGTAACAGTCATGCCTTCATCCCCGCAGTAGAGACTATTTAAGTTTGATTACAATTACATTCATTTTGGTCAGCAGAAGTCAGTTCTACTGAGGCAAGCAGTGATGTCACTTGTCATTATAGAGATGTTCACTACACAGCACCTTAGAGCAGAGGACTGAACTAATTCAGACTGAAAAAGACTGTCAAATTTATATCATTAAGTCATCTGCAGATTTATACATTGTTGAGCTTTAAATAGGAAACAAAATCTTCACATTCTGATGTCACCAAACATTTTTATCTTCTAGGTCTGTAAGTCATTAATCAAGATATTTCCTTATACTTGTGAATTATTATGCAACCATAAAGTGTGTTCTGTTGAGAAAAATTAACATTATGTGTTAGAGTTTGTAGTACATGAGATCGTAATAAACAACACAATTTATTTAATTAAGAACTAAATTATGGCCTCCTAAAATTCTGAAGTGGAAAATGATACTTTAGCTACCACTGTGGGCCATGTATGTGGATATATGTGGATATATATAGTTGATTAGCTTCACTCAAAATGTTGGGTCAAGCCAATGCACTTTCTAATGAAGTAGATTAGTCAAAGGATAGTTCTACATATTTTGCAGTTAATATTAACTTCTTATGAGATTTAATTTTTCTTTCTTTCTTTTTTTTTTTTTCAAGACAGGGATTCTCTGTAGCTTTCGAGCCTGTCCTGGAACTAGCTCTTATAGGCCAGGCTGGCCTTGAACTCACAGAGATCTGCCTTCCTCTGCCTCCCGAGTGCTGGTATTAAAGGTCTGTGCCATCACTGCCCGGGTTGAGATTCAATTTTAATTCAGCAGGTGTTTTACTCACAATACTGGTGTTACTTACAGATTATGCAACAGTATATCGTATCAATAAACTCTAATATACTTAGAAGTGATTGCTCAAGTAGGTCGTTTTTTCTTTCAATGTTTTTGTTATTGTCAAACAATTTTTCCAAAGGTTATTTAGCATTAAGAAATATTTCTAGCAAGCTGAATATAATCTGACAATTTCTTTTATTATACCTCTTTGCTAAACATTGTCACAATCCAATGTTGGACTATCAGTTGATTTTCTTTTTTATGGTCATTTTAACTTATATGTCCTTAATTAATCTTTGTTGGAAAACTTTCCACAAGGTTATTTCTCCAATAAACAGACCCTTAACTTCACTTCTTCTGGCAGATATCTTTCTAGAATGAAAGAAAAGTGGGGAGTTGTACAGTGACAATTATTTCTGTTAATTATTTTTCAATAAAAAATTAAATTAGACTAAGTATTCATTTCTACCAAATTATATGTATTCATCAGAAAGATAGCTGTCAGGATATGAGAGTTGTAGAGAAACTCCTGTAACTTTAGCTCTATCTGAAATTATTTAAAATAGTGTAAGGACATTCAAGGTTGAAAACATAAAGCACAATCTTAATTAATGCCAAATACTTTAACAAGAAAATGTGAGCAGCTGATTATTAACATGAAGCTTAAACTCAAGTAAAGACAGTAGCATTACTAAGGACTGGACATAAAGCATATGGCCATGTTCATAGTTTTCACATTATCTAAGCAATCTGTAAACCACTGCTTTCCTGAAAGTGAACTATTACTTTAATTTTGGTCAACATCTGTGATTTTGGCATTAGTGAATAACCTTGCAGTAAAAAGAACAGTGGTGCATACCAAGGGTGCTGTGTGGCTCTTTTGTTTTCTCACACAGCATATTTAAAATAAAGCAAGATGATTGCACTTGTATTAATGCGACAGACTGGCAATGGAATGCGCACGGTTTTCATCTTTGCTTCTGTTATTTCCAAGTACCCAATTATCTTTTACTGTATGTGGAATAGAAAGGGACTACTTGTGTTTTGAATAGGGACCTGCCTTTGAATTGAGGCAGGTCCACAAATGAACAAGGCATTTTCCTAGCAAATACTAGTACTTGTGCTTCAAGTCTTCAAAAGTTTATAAAGCTACATAATCCAAGGATATGCGTTGATGTTTTGTGGTACTTACACTATTGAAGGACACATAGAAAACCCAAGAAAGAAGGGAATTATTACTCTTAGAGAATTTGAAGTGATGTCCCAAATAATTCAATATATTATCCTCTTTTTATCTCCCTCTCTCCCTTTCTCTCTCTCTCTCTCTCTCTCTCTCTCTCTCTCTCTCTCTCTCTCTCTCTGTATGTGTGTGTTTATTAGTTGATTTTATGCAACAGTCTAAGCTTCATTCTTAATTAAATTTTCTGTTTCATCTAGGTCATCATTGGTCTTTACCTTCACTACCAATTTTTAAATTAAATTTTCAATTTTAATTTTACACTTCCAGTAAAGTGTTATTAAAGAATATATACCATCTTCTAAACCTCAGTAATAAATGTTTTCAATGGTCATTTTCCTTTCCTATTATAACATCTCTGATGATAAAGATTGCATTGATTCATTTAAAAAAATATACTTTCTTTCAAGTAGGAATTTTAGCATCAGGCTATTATGTGTTGGAATAAAGTTAAAATGTATTTTCCCTTGAATTAATATTATCAATATTCTTGCTTCATCATTAGTAAAATGTATTATTAGTGAATTAGTAAATGTAGTATTACAGACCAAAATTATTATGTTGTGGGAACGATTTGAAAAATTGACATTTTATTTTTCTAGTGTTTACATAAATATCCATATATTGAGTGCTATTTAGAGATAATTAAATAATATTTAAAATTTATTAGCGATATTGGAAGAAGGTAATCATCACTCTTATAAAATATCAAATTATGTAACATCATATCAAACAATAATTTGTATGTTTCATGATGGGATCAAGAGGATAGAATAAAAGAATAAACGGAGTATCACCTGCTGTTGGTTAATCTTCTTGTACCCTCTAAAGATTTGTCACTCATATTGGTGTACTAAAGCACTGATTGATAGTAGTTCAAGCTTATTATTAACTATCATTTACAACTTAAATGAACCCATAATTCTTGTCTATGTTTTCCCTGTGCCTTAGTACCTTACCTCAGTGCACATTCTGATCTTGCCTCCTCTGCAATTGGATGGCAACTGCAGACTGAGCCTTTCCTCTTCCCAGAATTTTCCTAGTCTGGTCACTCTGCCTATACTTCCTGCCTGACTACTGGCCTGTCAGTACTTTAAACCAATAGGAGTGACAAATATTTACAGGGTACAAGAGTATTATTCCACAACAATCTCCCAATCTAAAGGAAAGCAATTTTTTTAAAAATTTGTTTAATTTTCTGAAATAAGAAATGGGATAATGTGAATATAAGCATCTTCTGAATATCTCACCTTTATTCACTGAGAAGTACCCAAAGTAGTCTAAGCTTGGCCAAATGAAAAAGCCATTTTGCATTATTTCATAGAGTATTCAGCATAAATAAGTATTACCTTTTCTCTATGGAAGTATACTAAATTAAGAATATTGCATCAATGGAACACACAGATTCAAAAATAAATTCTAAGTCATTTGGTAGTAGACATTGATTTGTCCAGTACAATTTCACTCCTCTGAATATTTCATGGACATGTTGTCAGTAAACAAAGTGCTTTCTGTCTCTGCTCATGAACTTAAGTTTTTCACAGTAAAGAAAGTATAGTGGTTTTTTTTTTTTTTCTCTTTCTTGGCCTGCCACACAGCTCCTAAAGAAATATACAGAGACTTATTCTTACTTATGAATGCCCAGTCTTGCTGTTTCTAGCCAGCTCTTCTAACTTCACTTAAATTATCCCATTTCCCTTTAACTATGTTTTGCCTCTGGACATTTTGCCTTCCTTTATTCTATACATCCTGCTTTGCTTCTTACTCTGTGGCTGTGTGGCTGGCTCCTGGCACCCTGTTCTCCTTCTCCTTTTCTTGTGCCTCCCTTTTCCTGTTCTTCTTTCAAGCCTAGATTTCTCCTACTCATTCTCTCTGCTTGCCAGTCCAACCTATTTCTCTCCCTGCCTAACTATTGGTCATTCAGCTCTTCATTAGATCAATCCGGTGTTTTAGACAGGCAGAGTAACATAGAATAACAGAGGTAAGTAAATGCAAGATAAAAATATACTGCACATCTTTGCATCATTAAACAAATATTTCAAGGCATAAACTAATGTAACACATCTTAAAACCATATTCCACATTTTCCCATTTTCATCTAAATAAAACAAGATGTTTTAAATTCAATATAATAAAACAATGTACAACAGAAAGAGTTATCAAGTAAGAATTACATTTACGATATTCAGTCCATTTGTATTTAGCAAATTAGAAGAAAATATTCTATTATCTATCTCATCTTAGTGATTTCTATTTTTTATGCTTAATACAAAGGTAATCTATAACTCTAACCATTTAGTCTTTAATTCCATCAAAGACCCCAGAAGGAAGTAATATTACCTAACAACAAAGGCATCTGGCTGCCTGGAGAGTCACCCAAAATTCTGCTGCGATGTTGGGGAATCTAATTTCAGCCTACAGGCCTTGAATATCTGGCAGACTCTTTTGTGAAGCAGGACTCTTGAAGGACTATCCTTTCTTTTCTTGGCAAATCTCTACAGTCCTTTTCCTTTGTGTCCCTATTTCTAGTTTATATAGCATCCTGTCAGCAGTCATGGCAAGAGCAGTTTCTTGCCCAAATGGCTAGTCTTGGCATATAAAAAGAAACTCCATATGGAGTTTCTTCAGTGCATTTCATTCTTTTATGAAGTAAATTGGTACTGCCAAGAGCAAATGCATCTTATTGTCATGAAAAGTCATATTCATGACTTTATAAATTTCACATTCTATAAGTTCTTGAAGTGTTTGAAAATCATCTATTTAAAATATACCTTTTAACCTTGAAAACATACCTAATGTGACTACAAGTTGGAGTGTTATAGATTAACTATTAATTTAATTTTTTATTATACACTGAATTTTTAAATGAGCTGCATAAACACAATACCCTAAACAAGAGGAAAATAAGAATATATATATATATAGCATAATAAAATATCTTTATATTTGTATCAATTTATCAAAATCCAGGCCAATGCAAAATATCTGAGATTAAAAGTTGTATGTTTATCCTACATTCCTATATTCCTCTAAATGATAACAAACATCCATAACCCAACAAATAACAAATAAATATCTCTTGGAAATTTGGGTATCATGTTCTCCAAAATGTTTTGTGTTGTCTGTGGGAGAAGGCATCTTTAGAGATTCCTGAGAAAGCTGAGATAATGGCTCAGTCCTGGGAAGACCATCTGTAAGCTTTGTTGATATATATCATCTCTTTAGATTCAGAAGGTCATCCGCCATCAAACCTTATCCATATGAACCTGGAAAGAACCCACAGCCCCTCATTTCCTATGGAAACAAAAGCATAACCGCTTTCCCAAAACATTTTTTATTTTCATTTGACAAGCACATCTTGACTTCCATTTTAAAGTTAAGGCTTTCCTAAAATAAATAGGCTGAATTATTTCAAAAACTCCTCCTTCAATTTCATGCCTCTTTGCAATTGTGACTTGCTTATCTCCAATCAATCACCAATCACAAGATCAATGTAGCATCATACAGTACAAACTCCCTGTGTGTTTCCTATCACAATGTGGTTTATTCTTTTTACATTGTTTTATTTTTCTCTTTATAGACTCTATTTTAAAATTATTTTTAATATAAATATCTTTCTCCTTTCTCTTTTCTTTCTTAAGACTGTGCACATTGTTAAACACATGGTATTCTGTTTAGAGGGTTTTTTCTGCCTTGATCTGTTTTGTACTGCATATATCTATCATTTTCTAACTGATTGAGCCTTAAATGGGTGGCTCCACCCACTTCTCAGGACCCTGAGAGCCGAGACTAAAGCTTGTGGGCTGGACTTAGGTAGTTGACCAAGAACTTCATTCAGCCCTCAGATCTGGAACGTCAGTGGCTTATGCTGTGGCAGGCATTTTTACTAAATTTTCTGTTTCTACTTAGCATAAAAAAGGCTCTTTACATGCTTTGCTGTGTGGCAGAACTTCTTAAAGGAACACTGTTCCTGTGTCCCTTCCCTTTTATGCTATTGTTGTTGTTCTTGTTGTTTTATTTTCTTTCTTTGTTTTTTTTAAGCTTTCTCAGTCCCTATGGAAAATCCAGCCCCATGTTGGGTGACAAAATATAGAGGGATTTTTTTTTCTTACTCTTTGGGGGTCTGCCAGTCATTTCTCAAATAAATACACACAGATTTATTCTTACATATGAATGCCCGAACTTAGCTTCATTTGTTTCTAGTCACCTTTTAAACTGAAATTATACCATTTTCCCTTTAACTACACTTTACTTCTAGGATTATTACATCTCTTTATTCTTTATATCTTCCTTTCCTTCTTATTTCAGCTTTGACTCTGTGGTTGGTTGGATGGCCACTGGTGTCCTCCTCTACTTTACCTTTTCTCACTCCTCCTTCTCATTCTTCTCTCAAACATAGATTTTTCCTATTTATTCTCTCTGCCTGCCAGCCCCACCTATTTATCTTTCATGCCAAGCTAATGGCCATTCAACTCTTTATTAGATCACTGAGTTGTTTTACACAGTCAAAGAAACACAGCCTAACAGAGTCAAACAAATACAAGATAAAATAATGTGTCATATCTTTGCATCATTAAACAAATATTCTACAGTAAAAACAATTGTAACATGTCTTAAACTAATATTCCACAACAAGAAAGTACATGAGGGACATATGGAACAGAATCAGGATCGAACCAAATCAAAATGACACTATTAAAGTAACTAATGGGGATAAAGTTACAAGCTATTGTTAAAATTTTATAAATTTATAATTTATATATATATATAAATGAATCATAATGTATAAATATTTATAATAATAGAAAACCTAATATTTTATAACATATTTATTAATGTTCATTTATATATATGGAGTTGATAAAGTGACCATAGTATTAGACAAACCACACAATATAGTGTGAGGTTAAAGTTCATATTAGGGGACAGCAGATTAGTCACTATAATAGCAGGGCCGTATCTCACAGAGAGACAATATGAACCACACTATAAGGCAGTAAAGAAAGAGCAGAAAAATCACTGTTTGTATGTCAGTTTTGGTAACAGTGGAAGAGATTATTCAAAGATCATGAAAAGGGAAGGCATAGAGAGTGGGCAACATCGTCTGCCAGAGTGGAGAGAGTTGGAGGATCTGACAATAAAGAGGCGAGGAGCAAGCAATCCTGGACATATCATTAAATCTTCCACATGGCTTATGACATTCTTCAGGTAAATACTTCTACTTGCATTTAAAGCCATCACTAGTCCTGGTATAAAATTCAAATGTTATTTTTGAAGAACTAAGAATAAATGTTTTAGTGATGACATTTCATGGGACTAACACTTTTTAGCAAAATAATTTTACATCTTCTGTTAAAAATATAAAGGGGGCAAAAATGTCACTAGTTGTAATGCTGTCTTAAAGAATTAAATACACATTACTGAAGGACTTCAATATGATTGAAAAGGCACAGTCACCTCACAGAAATCACTACATGGAACGCCTCAAGAAAGAACTTGCCACATGAAAGAAATGCATGTAGTGTGTCTAAAGGTGTGATAATGGATAATTTTTATTATTGTCTCTAATAGAGCATTATAATAATGAAATTGTTACATAAAATGAAAACAGGAGAGAGAAACACACTAAGAAGAGATGGTACTATCAAATGTCTATATGGATATATGAAAGTGTCATAATAAAGCCAAACATTTTCTACAGTTAAAATATACCCATGCAAAAGAGCAAGGTAAAGTTGTTCCTTCTTGTTGTTTTTGTTGTTTTCCTCCTTCATGGGAAAATAAGTTTGTGCTCATGAACACTACTGCCATGAAGTCTTTGCTATTTCTGGTATCTAAGAGAAGAGTTGAGCTTCAAATCCCTAGCACTTAAAAATTTCATGAAATGCAAATGCCTTTGTGAAATTCATAAAAGTTTTATGTAATGCACTTCTATCATCATATAGGTGAGATGAAATATGGGATATATCAGAGACTTATTAACTTCCTGAAAACAAGCTTGTGTAATCATCATACAAGCTTTATAGCATTTCTAAGTTTTTCAAGATAGAAAAAATATTACCAAATTTGAAATAAATAACTTTATTTTGATTATCTATGCTTATTCTATTTGCATCCTTAATTACTTTTTAAAACAAATGGATCATTTCTATAAGTTTTATGAAATAACCTGATAATACTTAAAGCAGAAAATAAAAGACAACTTCATAAATATTAAAATTACTCTTCTAGAATAAGTTCATTTGTTGAGATAAGTATGAATTTTTATATAATTCACTTTATGTTTTTGTTAAGGAAGTTTGTACCAGGTACCAGTCTGAGTTGTGTAATGCATGCTAGTGAAAAAAATATGCAGATATCATACTGATGACTTTCTGAACAAAACATACAAAATCAAGATGCTCACATTCTAGGAATATATTTCTTTGGCAAAAATAGCAAGGTGTAATTTTACAACTTTTCTATGATGACAGGTTTCAGGAAGAAAGCAGAGTAGGTTTTGATGATAAAAGTTGGGATTTTGGATATATATTTTAAGCAACATTGTGAGAATAGCTTCAATGATTAGGGTTAATTTTTCTAGTAACTTGGCAAGAGAAGAGAACTTGCACTGAAGAAGAGATCAGTGCAAATATTTTGGAAGTTTATCTGCATGAACTGTATCCACACTTATGAGAGGACAGCTACAATTTGAGGAGTTGAGAGAAGAGAAGAAACACTGGTCCGACTGGAGTGAAATGAAAAGCAAAAGACTTTCATTTGCATTGCACAGAGCAAATTTATGAGGAAATAACACATATAGCA